>WNWK01006321.1:0-107228 GCA_009830355.1 Cherax destructor
TGGTGCATTGAGGTATCTGTGGAGACAAAAACGTTATCCATGGAGGCAAAGAAGGGAATGTACGAAAGTATAGTGGTACCAACACTCTTATATGGGTGTGAAGCATGGGTTGCAAATGCTGCAGCGAGGAGGAGGCTGGAGGCAGTGGAGATGTCCTGTCTAAGGGCAATGTGTGGTGTAAATATTATGCAGAAAATTCGGAATGTGGAAATTAGGAGAAGGTGTGGAGTTACTAAAGTATTTGTCAGAGGGCTGAAGAGGGGTTGTTGAGGTGGTTTGGTCATTTAGAGAGAATGGATCAAAGTAGAATGACTTGGAGAGCGCATAAATCTGTAGGGAAGGAAGGCGGGGTAGGGGTCGTCCTAGAAAAGGTTGGAGGAAGGGGTAAAGGAGGTTTTGTGGGCGAGGGCTTGGACTTCCAGTAAGCATGTGTGAGCGTGTTAGATAGGAGTGAATGGAGACGAATGGTTTTTGGGACATGACGATCTGTTGGAGTGTGAGCAGGGTAACATTTTGTGAAGGGATTCAGGGAAACCAGTTAATTGATTTAGTTGGACTTGAGTCCTGGAAATGGGAAGTACAATGCCTGCACTTTAAAGGAAGGGTCTGAGATAGTGACAGCTGGGAGGGACTTTTCTCAGCTGTCGTATCTGAGCTCCTCTGCAAAGACAGTGATTATGTATGAGTGTGGTGAAAGTGTTGAATGATGATGAAAGTATTTTCTTTTTGCGGATTTTCTTTCTTTTTGGGTCACCCTGCCTCGGTGGGAGACGGCCGACTTGTTGAAAAAAAAAAAAAATTATTATTATTATTATAATTATTATTATTGTTATTATTATTAATGCTTATATTATTGTTGTTGTTGTTGGAACTTTTCCCGGGGTGCGACTTACAGTGTCGGCCAACACCCACATACATAATTCCTGTTGCATGAATAGAGGCACTAGGTGTGAAGAGACTTATATGAGCGTATCCCTGCTCTGGGATCGAACCCTTTATCCTACAGTTGTGCACACATGTCCTTACATGTGTGCTCACCCGGTTGTAGCTTCGGGGTTCGAATCACAGTTCGTGGTTACTTCTTTGAATCACTGTCGACTAGTGATACAGATTTCTGTTTCTCGGGCTCTATCGTACCTGTATATGAAGCTATTTACTGAGTCCACCTTCACACTTCCTCATCCAATTGATTCCATGTCCCAATGATTCTGAAACTAAAGACGAATTTTGCGAAGTATATTTATTTACACAGCTAACATTACCAATCTCACCTCAGCTCATTTTAAACACAAGTCCAGTCTAAAGAATTCTACCCATCCCATGTTCATAGACTGCTACTTGAAGCAATCAGTTAACACCCAGGTACTCATTTATTACTTGGTGAATCGGGAACTGATTTCGAGTCCTTTCGGTTAGGAATCAAGAGTTCTACCACCGAGTCGCAGGTCGCTTGGCTGGTAACTCCAGCTTCCAGCTGTGTGGTTAAAAAAACACACGTGAGCAAACACTAGAACATACAGTATTTGTTTAGAAAAACGTTTCTGTCCTCCCCCTGGGGCAGTCTTTAGCGATAACATCCACCACCTGAGGCAGTCTTGAAATCACTAATCTACCGGTGTGATGCGCTCATGTGGGTGAAAATGTGAAGATCAATAGCTGGTAGATGAGTCGGTGGGGTGAGGCAAGAGGAGAGATTAAAGGTTTGTTGTTGCTGTGAATAAGTCTGCCAGAGGTCGTAAGAAGGACAAGGCAACACTCGGGAGGCCCAGTCGTAACTCCCTCCTAAAGTTACGATGTTCTGAGTGGCTAAGACTTCTGCTAGGAGATTAGCGCTACTGTGAACTCTGGTGTGCAGGCATCCTGACGTGCAGGCATCCTGGCGTGCAGGCGTCCTGGCGTGCAGGCATCCTGGTGTGTCGGCATCCTGATGTGCAGGCATCCTGGCGTGCAGACATCCTGGCGTGCAGACATCGTGGCGTGAAGGCGTGCAGACATCGTGGCGTGAAGGCGTGCAGGCATCGTGGCGTGAAGGCGTGCAGGCATCCTAGCGTGTAGGCATCCTGGCGTGTAGGCATCCTGACGTGCAGGCATTCCTGTCCTCTGCTGGAAGACAACTATATGCTATTATCGTTTTTCTTCATCCCTATACACGCAGCCCTCTCTAGCCCCGTCAGTCTGGCTACGTCTCCCAACTACACCTACAAATCGCCTTTGATGCAAATATATTCACAGACTAATCCTCGTGGAAGGAACTGCTTGGGTGTCTATGTTACTCCCATGGCACAGTGATCTCTCATGCATCCTGTACGTCACTCCTTGTGCCACTAGTGTACGTCACTCTGCAACGTATCTTCATTTCACTACGTTAATTTTACTACAAGGTTCCCAACGTCAGTTTCTTAACGCTTCTTTATTAAAGTTAGGTTGTGGTGGGATAGATTACAAAAATCGCTGTAAAATCAGACATAGCCTTTTTTTTTTACTTTCAAATAGATATAAAAACCTGATAACATGTTTATAATATCATGTATTAGTGAGCAATAAAGTTAGGCCTAAAAATGCATATACAGTACACACATTACTTACCTTAAAATATTTTCGTCCTGAGCTCATAGTGAATGGTGGATATATTTATTGTAGCAAGTCTGAATAAATGAACAATGGGTATAATTGAAAACCGCTGCATTAGTGAAACATTGTGGAGCAAAGCGCTGTACAGCGAGGCCCTCCTGTTTATAATGCTGAGTTCGTAGGGAAATGCAAAACCCTTAATGGTTACCCAAATCCTGTGGAATGGGAGGCAATCAGTTCTGATCCAAGTAAGGGAAGGGTAGGGTCAATTCCTTGGAACAAGAGCCTTTCAACAGCATCAAGGCATCACCTACAAGGATTCTGATGGTTGTGTATTTCTCATTGTTTCGACGTGTGCGAGAACTTCATTCATTGTATTATATTGTATTATTACGTCTTAATTCATTATGCATTTTGTGTTTATTTATACACTTGCCAGTAATGTCACTTAAAACCAATTAGATATATAATGTATTTCTATAAATAAATGAAAAAACGAAGTGCAAATATTTTAAAGTGATTCGCATCTCGCTTGTGTGTACACTGCACTTCAAGTCAGGTACACTGTGAAGTTAGGTGTACATCTCTCAGTGTGTTTGTACTGAGAGTTTACTTTAGAGAGCAAAGTATCTCCGAATGACAGTGTACAGATGACTTGCATCCTTAATGACCCTCGTATAGTCGATAGGCTTTAAACCGAATAAACCAACAGGCAGACTAATGTTCATTTAGCTCATTAGAAGACGTAGTGCTGTGTATACGATCCTCCCAATGTGTCCTCCTGGAAACCCAGTGTATACCTCATATACTCTTCTCTCTTCATCAATTTTCATTTGTTCCATTTTCTTACTTTCTCTTTAATTACATACTCAGATGCCAGCAGGCAATGGTCACTTGTTCGCAGAGTTTTCTTGTACTTTACATTACCAGTGTCAATTTCACTTTTCACTTTGTCAAGCTGGGTTTTCTCCGTGCGTCCTCCCCGCTACAAGGCCGTAAACTCCGCTCGGCTGCTTCCTTTCACAGAATTTTGAAGCTGAAAACTTAATGTTTGTAAATAATAATTAGGATATGTTGGTATGTTATCATACTATATTCAAGACTGTATGGCAGCATTCGACTGGATATTAAGCTATTTGTACTTACAAAATGAGGCTTACAGACTTCGGCCCCAGTTACTGTTGACAGATTAAGGGTGTTGGCTGACTGATAGTCCCCCTGCCCCCCTGCCCAACTGCACTTTCCCTGCCCTAACTACAGCACTGGTACAAAAGGAAGTTCTTTGACACAGTATAGACTAAATTTGCTCTCCATACAGACTCCATGACGCCATGTGAATTTTTTATCATCAATTTCTCCCTGACTGAAGTCCCAAGTGATTAAAAGTTTTTTTCTCTATTCACTGCTAAGGCTGTAACCTCAATATTTCTTAAGGAGTCTTCAGTTGGATCCTTGTAGTCCTGTCTGAACTTCTTTTTGCTTGTTGGAGAATATTGATATATAATTATTATCACTGGCATTGCTCCTCCTAATATTATTTATTCCAAAATATAGTCCACGTATAGACTGCAGTCTGTTGTTTTTGCTGTTGTTTTCAATTCTCTGTTATTTTAGCTTTATTAGAGCAACTCCTTCTCCTCCTCCCTTATTTATTTTTACTTTACATATTATCTGACATCCCTCGGGGAAAAGTATGCCAGCTAGTCTTGTCGTAAATTGTATTCCTGCTTTGGGTAATATTTCTGGTTTGGTTTTCTAGTTTTTACTCTCAATTTACCGATTCAACTGACACTTTTCTCTGCATTTGTCTAGTAAATTTATAGAAGTTTTTAATAAGAAAAGATACAATGGACGGGATATAAGGTGTTTATTTTATCACTAAGGTATTCTGTCTTCCTACTTTCCAATCCCTCTCTTACTCCCAATTCATAAAGTTTGAATGTTGCTCCAATTGTTGCTTTCCTGGAGTTACTTTAGTTCTTTCATTTCTCTCATATATCATATTTTAAAAGGTTATTCAAAATTCGTATTTTCAATCAATTTCTCATTATCCCCCCCCCCGTCCCTCACATGTTTCTATCATGTTTCCCTGTATATTAAAAATAATTCAAATTATTTTTTTTATTAAAGAATTTGTCAATTTTGTATTACACAGTTATAATCACTTTATAATTTTGTTTGTCTTCGTTTCTCATAATTCCTGTCATGCTTTTTTTTACACACTCGTTTACTCTTCTTTTATGGCTTGTCCTTCAGACTCTCTCATTGTTCTTGACAAATATTACTCCAGTTTTGGTTGTGTTAAAGGTTGCAACATTATACTTTGTTGCAGAATCATCTAGTATGCATATATATATATATATATATATATATATATATATATATATATATATATATATATATATATATATATATATATATATATATATATATATATATATGGGTTTGGCATAAAACCTCTTTGTTGGGCTTGAAGAATGTCGCTTTCTGTCGTCGTCTACCACCTTTCCCATATATTGTATATTCTGTCATGTCTCTCTCGCGTTTTTATTCTCTCTGTCTCTCCGCCTCTTACACTGACGATCATCATCCTCTATTTCAATCATATTCTTCTTTCATTCCCCATACACCATATACCTTCTAATACATGAGTCATAATAGTTTTGTGTTATATTTTCCCCAGTTTTCTGTAGGGAAGGTGCCCTTATGTTGGTGAAGTGCTCTTGATCCAAGGATTTAAAACTACCCTTCCCTCTTCATCAAACCTGATTGACTACCCCCCCTCCATTCCCCATACGAATTTATCACTTCCCTATTAATATACTACCTGCTACTATAACTAACAACAATAATAATAATATTTATTATTATTATTATTATTATTATTATTATTATTATTATTATTATTATTATTATTATTATTATTAATATTATTATTATTATTATTATTATTAATAATAATATTATTATTATTATTATTATTATTTTATTATTATTATTATTAAAATAATACAACTTAGATATAGTGAATTACGGATTTAGAAAACTCATATGTTAGGGTGGATAGGGTAGTAACGCACAAGTAGTGATAGTTTGAAACCAATCCACGGAACCTTTCTTAGGTTTCTGTACGGAAACAAAATCCAGGAAATTATCTATTAAAATTAACCAGAGGGAGTCAGCACCTACCTAGAGTTACATGAACTTTTTCACCTATTTACCGTAAGCCAGCTTTAAAAAATAGAAGCCACTCAGTGTTTTTTAAGTTATGAACTTACCCAAGAGGAAGAAAAGAAAATGAAGAAACACCCCTTAAAAGTATCACCCCGTCAGGGATACCAAATGAATATTAGGTATCCCCTAAGGAATATTAATTTATTAAGGGAATGGACGCTCTTTTTGGGTGACATGTCAGTTGAAGTAGATGTGTTTCGGTGGGTAAATGATCAGCCTCTCATTCCTCTGCCTCACTCTGCCTCACTCTCCCTCACTCTGCCTCACTCTGCCTCACTCTGCCTCACTCTGCCTCACTCTGCCTCACTCTGCCTCACTCTGCCTCACTCTGCCTCACTCTGCCTCACTCTGCCTCACTCTGCCTCACTCTGCCTCACTCTGCCTCACTCTCCCTCACTCTCCCTCACTCTCCCTCACTCTCCCTCACTCTCCCTCACTCTGCCTCAGTGGAAGCGAAAGTAATAGTGAAGGACGGTCATAAAATTATAATGAAGCAAGTTATAAAAATGTGTATCTCACTTGTGTGAGTGTATGTGTACGTATGTGTGAGTGTATGTGTACGTATGTGTGAGTGTATGTGTACGTATGTGTGAGTGTATGTGTACGTATGTGTGAGTGTATGTGTACGTATGTGTGAGTGTATGTGTACGTATGTGTGAGTGTATGTGTACGTATGTGTGAGTGTATGTGTACGTATGTGTGAGTGTATGTGTACGTATGTGTGAGTGTATGTGTACGTATGTGTGAGTGTATGTGTACGTATGTGTGAGTGTATGTGTACGTATGTGTGAGTGTATGTGTACGTATGTGTGAGTGTTTGTGTATGTATGAATGTGTTTGTGTGTGTATGTATGTGTTTGTATAGGTATGTACTCACCTACGTAGTTGTGGTTGCAGGGGTCGAGTCACAGCTCTTGGGCCCGCCTCTTCACTGACCGCTACTAGGTCCTTTCTCTCCCTGCTCCATGAGCTTTATCATACCTCGTCTTAAAGCTATGTATGGTTCCTGCCTCCACTACATCACTTGCTAGACTATTCCACTTCCTGACAACTCTATTACTGAAGAAATACTTCCTAACATCCCTTTGACTCGTCTGAGTCTTCAACTTCCAATTGTGACCCCTTGTTTCTGTGTCCCCTCTCTGGAATATCCTGTCTCTGTCCACCTTATCTATTCCACGCAGTATTTTGTATGTCGTTATCATGTCTCCCCTAACCTTCCTGTCCTCCAGTGTCGTCAGGTCGATTTCCCTTAACCTTTCTTCATAGGACATTCCCCTTAGCTCCGGAACTAACCTTGTCGCAAACCTTTGCACTTTCTCTAATTTCTTGACGTATTTGACCAGGTGTGGGTTCCAAGCTGGTGCTGCATACTCTAATAAGGGCCTGACGTACACAGTGTACAGTACCTTGAACGATTCCTTACTAAGGTATCGGAACGCTATTCTCAGGTTTGCCAGGCGCCCATATGCTGCACCAGTTATC
Organism: Cherax destructor; assembly: GCA_009830355.1. Classification (NCBI taxonomy): domain Eukaryota; kingdom Metazoa; phylum Arthropoda; class Malacostraca; order Decapoda; family Parastacidae; genus Cherax; species Cherax destructor. The sequence goes on from WNWK01006321.1 coordinate 7,291, forward strand.
TGGTTGATGTGTGCTTCCGGAGACGTACTCGGTGTTATGCTCACCCCAAGATCTTTCTCCTTGAGTGAGGTTTGCAGTCTTTGGCCACCTAGCCTATACTCTGTCTGCGGTCTTCTTTGCCCTTCCCCGATCTTCATGACTTTGCATTTAGCGGGGTTAAACTCGAGAAGCCAGTTGCTGGACCACGTGTCCAGCCTGTCCAGGTCTCTTTGTAGTCCTGTTTGATCCTCATCTGGTTTAATTCTCCTCATTAACTTCACATCATCCGCGAACAGGGACACTTCTGAGTCTATCCCTTTTATCATGTCATTCATGTATACCAAAAATAGTACTGGTCCTAGGACTTGACCCTTGTGGGACCCCGCTCGTCACAGCGCCCACTGTGATACCTCATCACGTACCATGACTCGTTGTGTGCGTGTGAGTGTGAGTGTGTGTGTGTGTGTGTGTGTACTCACCTAATTGTACTCACCTAATTGTAGTTGCAGGGGTCGAGACTCAGCTCCTGGCCCCGCCTCTTCGCTGTCCGCTACTGGGTCTCTGCTCTCGCTGCTCCATGAGCTTTATCATACCTTGTCTTAAAACTATGTATGGTTCCTGCCTCCACTATATCTTTCTCTAGACTATTCCACTTCCTGACTACTCTGTGGCTGAAGAAATGCTTCCTAACATCCCTTTGACTCATCTGAGTCTTCAGCTTCCAGTTGTGTCCCCTTGTTTCTGTGTTCCCTCTCTGGAACATCATGTCACTGTCTACCTTGTCAATTCCTCGCAGTATTTTGTATGTCGTTATCATGTCTCCTCTGACCCTTCTTTCCTCCAGTGTTGTTAGTCCTATTTCCCTCAACCTTTCTTCATAGGACAGACCCCTGAGTTGTGGCACTAACCTTGTCGCAAACCTTTGCACTTACTCTAGTTTCTTTACGTGCTTGACCAGGTGTGGGTTCCAGACTGGTGCTGCATATACTAGTATGGGCCTGACTGTGTGTGTGTGTGTTTGTGTATATATGTGTGTGTGTGTGTGTGTGTGTGAATGTATGTATGTGTGTATATGTGTGTGTGTGTGTGTATGTTGTATGTGTGTGTGTTTGTGTATGTATGTGTGTACTCACCTAATTGTACTCACCTAATTGTGGTTGCAGGGGTCGAGACTCAGCTCCTGGCCCCGCCTCTTCGCTGTCTGCTACTGGGTCTCTGCTCTCCCTGCTCCATGAGCTTTATCATACCTTGTCTTAAAACTATGTATGGTTCCTGCCTCCACTATATCCTTCTCTAGTCCATTCCACTTCCTGACTACTCTGTGGCTGAAGAAATGTTTCCTGACATCCCTTTGACTCATCTGAGTCTTCAGCTTCCAGTTGTGTCCCCTTGTTTCTGTGTTTCCTCTCTGAAACATCCTGTCACTATCTACCTTGTCAACTCCCCGCAGTATTTTGTATGTCGTTATCATGTCTCCTCTGACCCTTCTTTCCTTCTTGTGTGTGTGTGTGTGTGTGTGAGTATTTATTATGTATACATGTTCCGATATATGCTTTTGGATTTGTACGCATTCGAATATTAATGTGTGTGTATTTGTGCTCACCCACTTACCAATATGTGGTTGAAGAGGCCAATTCACAGCTCCTGTCCCTGCCTCTTCGCTAGTCGTTACTAAGGCACTATCTTCCCGCTCCAAGAGCCTTATCATACCTCTTCTTAAAGTTATGTATGGATCTTGCTTCACCTACTTCACTCTCCAGATTATTCCACTTCCTGACAACTCTAAGGCTAAAGAAATTCTTCCTAACATCCCTATGGCTCATCTGAGTTTTCAACTTCTAGTTGTGTCCCCTTGTTTCTGTGTCCCATTTCTGAAACATTCTAGCCCTGTCCACCTCGTCAATTGCTCTCAGTATTTTATACATAGTTATCATGTCCTCCCTATGTCCCCTATCCTTTAGTGTCATCAGGTTGAATTCCCTTAACTTCTCTTCATTAGCTCCGGGACGTGTCTTCTTGCAAACTTTTCACTTTCTCCAATTTCCTGACGTGTTTGACCAGGTGTGGGTTCCATATTGGTGCTTACTCCAATATGGGCCTGACGTACACTGTGTACAGTGACGTAAATGACTCCTTACTTAGATGTAGAAATACTATTCTTAGGCGCCCATTAAGCTGCAGCAGTTATTTGATTGATGTTCGCCTCAGGAGATGCGCTCGGTATGATATTCACCCCAAGATCATTTTCCTTGAGTGAAGTTTGTAGCCTTCGATCCTCTAGCCTGTACTCAGTCTGCGGTCTTCTTCGTCCCCAAGATTCATAACTTTGCACTTGCTGGAGCCATTTGTCGGATCAGGCTTGCAGCCTGTCCAGATCCCCTTGTACCTGGTCACATCATCAGTGACCAGGTACACCTCTGAATCCATTCATTCTTTCATATCATTCACATATACGTACAAGAAACAGCACCGGACCTAGGACTGACCCTTGTGGAGCCCCACTCGACACATGTGTGTGTGTGTGTGTATGTGTGTGTGTGTGTGTGTGTGACAGAACGAGACTGCACGTAGAAGTAAACCAAGTGAAATACTGTAGTAATGAGATAAAATAATCTTTATTTGACACTAGGCGGGTTATTCATGTGGAATTCAGCAAATTGAAAAATTCAATAGTTTTCAGGGCGCCTGTGAGGCAGGATTTCCGCCAGGGTTCATTCTCTCATTTATATCATGGAAACCAATAAACTAATCTTAGTGAAACTCACACAAAATATTCTGCTAGGAAAAGACAAATAATGGACTTAAGCAGTATAAAAATAATATTGTTAATTTAGCTTAATACTGAATATTTGTTGTTTCAATATTTGTTGTTAGTTTAAGATAAAAAAAAAATTCCTAAACGACTAATGAAAACTGCGTAAAAATTTGCATGGTGCAGGTTTAAAAATGATTTAAAGGTCTTATTCATACTTTTTTCAGCTTGATACCCTAATTTCTTAGTGTTCCAGAAGAGTATGTTTGAGACTCCCAAAACTGCATCAATAAAATTAATAAATTACAAGCTACGAAGCCTTTACAGAGTCATACTAATGTTGAAGGTTTGAAGCAGATCAGAAGAGGCATTCTCCAGTTTTCACATGGAATACAACGATTTTTTTTTTTTTTGTAATTAGGTTATTATATATTAACGACCACTTGTTAATGTGTGACAAATACAACACTCTTAAAATTCACTCAGGTGGTTAGACCACTTAACCTTTCTTACTTTTCTCTCTCTCTCTCTCTCTCTCTCTCTCTCTCTCTCTCTCTCTCTCTCTCTCTCTCTCTCTCTCTCTCTCTCTCTTCTTAACCTAATCCTTCCACTCTTTTACTTCTTGCCTACCTTTTTAAGAGTCCCATAAAAATAAATGATAAATTTGCGGGAAAGATAAATGATAATATACACTTGGAAAATCTTAGAGAGATTAGTACCAAACTTGTACATGAAAATAACTTCCTACGAAAGCAAAAGACTCGGCCCGAAATGCAACATTCCCTCAATGAAAAGCAGGGGCGCCACGATACACTAAGAGACAACACAATAAGTGTCAGGGGCCCAAGACTGTTCAACTACCTCAAAGCATACATAAGGGGGATTACCAGTAGACCTCTGGCTGTCTTCAAGAAGGCGCTGGATATGAACATAAAGTCAGTACCTGATCAGCCGGGTTGTGATTCTTATGTGCGGTTTACGTGCGGCCAGCAGTAACAGCCTGGTTGGTCAGACCCTGATCCACCACGAGGCCTGGTCTCAGACCGGTTTGCGGGTGCGTTGACCCCCGAAATTCTCTCCAGGTATGCACAGTCCTAGATCGAATGAATTGTTCTTAAGTTATAAACAAAAACTTTGAATGGTAAGAAACACTGTGGCAACTACTATAAGGTCTACAACATTCCAGCGACATTTTGTAACATATATAATATTTACTGGAGGTTTAGTGGGTTTAATGAAGAAAATATTTAGTTTGGGACCGCTCAGGCATGTCTCAGACGAATATTTAAATAATACTATCAAAAACTTTTCCTAATGCTTGAGACAGATACCACTTGGGATAAGATAAACCTCCTGGGATAAGGTAAACCTTGGATAAGGTAAATCTAAGAAAAGGTAAACCTTCTGGGATAAGGTAAACCTTCTGGAATAAGGTAAACCTTCTGGGAGAAGGTAAACCTTCTGGGATAGGGTAAACCTCCTGGGATAAGGTAAACTTGGGATAAAGTAAACCTGAGATACGTTAAAACTTCAGGGATAAGGTAAACCTTCAGGGCTACCTAATAAAATTGTTGTAGGTTGTCCATTTTTTCCCCCGTGTTGATGCCTTGCAGGTGGCTGTGTCCTTGATACGACCACCTTCTTGCTCCTCCACCTGCGTCACCTATCACCTGATCTTATTTTAAAGCTGAACTTTAAAATTCTGTACGGGCCCCAAACTTAACGAACAGTGATCATTTTCTTTCACGTTTTGTGCGTTACGTGTGTGTTCACCTAGTTGTACTCACCTTATTACTTCCACCTAGTTGTGTTCACCTAGTTGTACTCATCTAGTAGTACATATTCACCTAGTTCAACTCAGTGAGTTGGTTGCGGGAGTGATTGAGGTAGCCAGGTGTACGTGTTCATTATTGTGGTTGTAAACAAATGGGTTGATTCACAGTTCCTGGCCCCGCTAATTCATCAAAACCCCCTCGAAGGTTTTTAACGATCACTAGCACCTTGAGCTCTTGTCGAATCTGTATTTGAAGTAACTTTCTAAGTTGACTCCACTTCTTTCTCACCAGATCATTCCACTTCTTTCTCACCCAGATCATTCCACTTCTTTCTCACCCAGATCATTCCACTTCTTTCTCACCCAGATCATTCCACTTCTTTCTCACCCAGATCATTCCACTTCTTTCTCACCCAGATCATTCCACTTCGTTCTCACCCAGATCATTCCACTTCTTTCTCACACAGATCATTCCACTTCTTTCTCACCATATCATTCCACTTCTTTCTCACCCAGATCATTCCACTTCTTTCTCACCCAGATCATTCCACTTCTTCCTCACCCAGATCATTCCTCTTCTTTCTCACCAAGATCATTCCACTTCTTCCAAACCAAGATCATTCCACTTCTTCCTCACCCAGATCATTCCACTTCTTTCTCACCTAGATCATTCCACTTCTTTCTCACAAAGATCATTCCACTTCTTCCTCGCCCAGATCATTCCACTTCTTTCTCAACCAGATCATTCCACTTCTTTCTCGCCAAGATCATTTCACTTCTTTCTCGCCAAGATCATTTCACTTCGTCCTCACCCAGATCATTCCACTTCTTTCTCACCTAGATCATTCCACTTCTTTCTCACCCAGATCATTCCACTTCTTTCTCAACCAGATCATTCCACTTCTTTCTCACCCAGATCATTCCACTTCTTCCTCACCCAGATCATTCCTTCCTCTTCTTTCTCACCCAGATCATTTCACTTCTTCCTCACCCAGATCATTCCTCTTCTTTCTCACCCAGATCATTCCACTTCTTCCCCACCCAGATCATTCCACTTCTTCCTCACCCAGATCATTCCACTTCTTTCTCACCCAGATCATTCCACTTCTTCAACCAGATCATTTCACTTCTAACTCACCCAGATCATTCCACTTCTTTCTCACCCAGATCATTCCACTTCTTCAACCAGATCATTCCACTTCTTCCTCACCCAGATCATTCCTCTTCTTCCTCACCCAGAACATTCCACTTCTTTCTCACCCAGATCATTCCACTTCTTTCTCACCCAGATCAATACACTTCTTTCTCACCAGATCATTCCCCTTCTTTCTCTCCCAGATCATTCCACTTCTTTCTCTCCCAGATCATTCCACTTCTTCCTCAACCAGATCATTCCACTTCATGACCGCCTTGAGAGTCAAGCAGAATGCTTTGCTATTATCTGTGCACATTCTTAGCCTTCGTCTACAAGCCACTGCACCTTTTTCTTCCCATTCAAGTCGTTCAAGAAGATATCATTTATCTTAGTTTCTCCAGACATTATATTATGACTTCCTGGACTAGTACTTCCCGTGAATATAATTATCTTTGTAGATAAATTGTTTAGTAGTCTGACAAGGTAATAAATTAGAAACATGTGCAACACTTGGGTATCTTTATTGAGGAAACGTTTCGCCACACAGTGGCTTCATCAGTCCAATACAAAGAAGAATGGGGAAGATCAGAAGGATTTTGAGGTAATCAGTTCCCATCAATCTTTTTCAATTAGTTTCTTCCTATCTGCTCATTCACTGCCTCTAAGACTTTCTAAGTGATTATCATGTACCCTGAGGTTTTCCTGTCTTCCGTGGTGGTCTAGTTTAGTTTCTTTAATCTCTCTTTGTGTCTTAGTTCTCTCAGCTCGAGAATTGTTCTGGTGGCTAACCTCTGGAATTTTTCTCCCATTTGCACGTGGGTACATGAAGGTGTGAGCAAACGACACAATTACATTTATATGTAATCCTTTTCTGACGACGTTTTGCCCACACAATGAACGTTATCAAGCCAACTTAGCTTTAAATAAGTTTGATTTCTTTGACTTTCTGTCATCTAATTTATTAGAAGTGACTCTTTTACTTTGTTTCCTTAGTTCATTTTGTTCTTCCTCTAGTTCTACAGTTATGGTATTTACCTCATTTATGAATTCATAAGTTTAATGATACATCAGTAAATTTTTATCTTATCTTGACTAAACTTCATAACTAATGAGTTTTATTTTACTACTTCTTGTTTGCCTACAAAGCCAAAGAAATCATCTTCAAATTATTGCTTGCCTAATTTCAATATCTACATTTTCCACGTCTTATCATTAGGTTTTCATTTATCACACTTTTTAGTCACTAGTGTAATTTTTTTTACTTTGAAGAACCAGGATGGATAATGAGAACCTTCAAAACCAGGGATGCCAAGCCCATGTTGACACTTTTCAGGTCGCATGTTCTATCTAGGCTGGAATATTGCTGCATACTTACTGCACCTTTCAAGGCAGGTGAAATTGCTGACCTAGAAAATGTGCAGAGAACCTTCACGGCACGCATAACTGCGATTACCCACCTCAATTACTTGGAACGCTTGAAGTTCCTAAACCTGTACTCCATAGAATGCAGGCGGGAGAGATAATAATAATAATAATAATAGGTAGGTAGTAGGTTGGTAGACAGCAACCACCCAGGGAGGTACTACCGTCCTGCCAGGTGACTGTGAAACAGAAACCTGAAACTGTTTTACATGATGGTAGGATTGCTGGTGTCTTTTTTCTGTCTCATAAACACGCTGGATAACAGGTATATCTAGCTACTTCTACTTACACTTTAGGTCACACTACACTGGCATACACATGCATATATATACATACACACATCTAGGTTTTTTCTTCTTTTTCTTAATAGCTCTTGTTCTTTTTATTTTCTCTATTGTCCATGGGGAAGTGGAAAGAATCTTTCCTCCGTAAGCCATGCGTGTCGTATGAGGCGACTAAGATGCCGGGAGCAATGGGCTAGTAACCCCTTCTCCTGTACAAATCTACTAAAAACGAGAAGAAGAAAAACTTTATAAAATTGGGTTGTCTGAATGTGCGTGGATGTAGTGCGGATGATAAGAAAGAGATGATTGCCGATGTTATGAATGAAAAGAAGTTGGATGTCCTGGCCCTAAGCGAAACAAAGCTGAAGGGGGTAGGCGAGTTTCAGTGGGGAGAAATAAATGGGATTAAGTCAGGAGTATCTGAGAGAGTTAGAGCTAAGGAAGGGGTAGCAATAATGTTGAAGGATCAGTTATGGAAGGAAAAGAGGGAATATAAATGTGTAAATTCAAGGATTATGTGGATTAAAATAAGGGTCGGATGCGAAAAGTGGGTCATAATAAGCGTGTATGCACCTGGAGAAGAGAGGAGTGTAGAGGAGAGAGAGAGATTTTGGGAGATGTTAAGCGAATGTATAGGAACTTTTGAACCAAATGAGAGAGTAATTGTGGTAGGGGACCTAAATGCTAAAGTGGGAGAAACATGCAGAGAGGGTGTAGTAGGTAAGTTTGGGGTGCCAGGTGTAAATGATAATGGGAGCCCTTTGATTGAACTTTGTATAGAAAGGGGTTTAGTTATAGGTAATACATATTTTAAGAAAAAGAGGATAAATAAGTATACAAGATATGATGTAGGGCGTAATGACAGTAGTTTGTTGGACTATGTATTGGTAGATAAAAGACTGTTGAGTAGACTTCAGGATGTACATGTTTATAGAGGGGCTACAGATATATCAGATCACTTTTTAGTTATAGCTACAGTGGGAGTAAAAGGTAGATGGGATACAAGGAAAATAGAATCAGTAAGTAAAAGAGAGGTGAAGGTTTATAAACTAAAAGAGGAGGCAGTTAGGGTAAGATATAAACAACTATTGGAGGATAGATGGGCTAGTGAGAGTGTAGGCAATGGGGTCGAAAATGTATGGGGTAGATTTAAAAATGTAGTGTTAGAGTGTTCAGCAGAAGTTTGTGGTTACAGGCGAGTGGGTGCGGGAGGGAAGAGGAGCGATTGGTGGAATGATGATGTAAAGAGAGTAGTAAGGGAGAAAAAGTTAGCATATGAGAGGTTTTTACAAAGTAGAAGTGATGCAAGGAGGGAAGAGTATATGGAGAGAAAAAGAGAGGTTAAAAGAGTGGTGAAGCAATGTAAAAGAGAGCAGATGAGAGAGTGGGTGAGATGTTATCAGCAAATTTTGTTGAAAATAAGAAAAAGTTTTGGAATGAGATTAATAAGTTGAGGAAGCCTAGAGAACAAATGGATTTGACAGTTAAAAATAGGAGAGGAGAGTTATTAAATGGAGAGTTAGAGGTATCGGGAAGATGGAGAGAATATTTTGAGGATTTGTTAAATGTTGATGAAGACAGGGAAGCTGTGATTTCGTGTGTAGGGCAAGGAGGAATAACATCTTGTAGGAGTGTGGAAGAGCCAGTTGTGGGTGTAGGGAAGTTCGTGAGGCAGTGGGTAGAATGAAAGGGGTAAGGCAGCTGGGATTGATGGGATAAAGATAGAAATGTTAAAAGCAGGTGGGGATATAATTTTGGAGTGGTTGGTGCTATTATTTAATAAATGTATGGAAGAGGGTAAGGTACCTAGGGATTGGCAGAGAGCGTGTATTGTTCCTTTGTATAAAGGCAAAGGGGACAAAAGAGAGTGCAAAAATTATAGGGGAATAAGTCTGTTGAGTGTACCTGGTAAAGTGTATGGTAGAGTTATTATTGAAAGAATTAAGAGTAAAACAGAAAGCAGGATAGCAGATGAACAAGGGGCTTTAGGAAAGGTAGGGGTGTGTAGACCAAGTGTTTACAGTGAAACATATAGGTGAACAGTATTTGGATAAGGGTAAAGATGTTTTTGTGGCATTTATGGATTTGGAAAAGGCGTATGATAGGGTAGATAGGGGCAATGTGGCAGATGTTGCAGGTGTATGGAATAGGAGGAAGGTTACTGAAAGCAGTGAAGAGTTTTTATGAGGATAGTGAGGCTCAGGTTAGAGTGTGTAGGAGGGAAGGGGACTATTTCCCAGTAAAAGTGGGCCTTAGACAAGGATGTGTGATGTCACCGTGGTTGTTCAATATATTTATAGATGGGGTTGTAAGAGAAGTGAATGCGAGGGTCTTGGCAAGAGGTGTTGGGCTAAAAGATAAAGAAGCAAATACAAAGTGGGAGTTGTCACAGTTGCTTTTTGCTGATGACACTGTGCTTTTGGGAGATTCTGAAGAGAAGCTGCAGAGGTTGGTGGATGAATTTGGTAGGGTGTGTAAAAGAAGAAAATTGAAAGTGAATATAGGAAAGAGTAAGGTGATGAGGATAACAAAAAGAATAGGTGACGAAAGATTGGATATCAGATTGGAGGGAGAGAGTATGGAGGAGGTGAATGTATTCAGATATTTGGGAGTGGACATGTCGGCGGATGGGTCTATGAAGGATGAGGTGAATCATAGAATTGATGAGGGAAAAGGGTGAGTGGAGCACTTCGGAGTCTGTGGAGACAAAGAACCTTGTCCATGGAAGTAAAGAGGGAATGTATGAGAGTATAGTTATACCAACGCTCTTATATGGGTGTGAAGCATGGGTGATGAATGTTGCAACGAGGAGAAGGCTGGAGGCAGTGGAGATGTCATGTCTGAGGTCAATGTGTGGTGTGAATATAATGCAGAGAATTCGGAGTTTGGAAATTAGGAGGAGGTGCGGGATCACCAAAACGATTGTCCAGAGAGCTGAGGAGGGGTTGTTGAGGTGGTTTGGACATGTAGAGAGAATGGAACGAGACAGAGTGACTTCGAGAGTGTATAAATCTGTAGTGGAGGGAAGGCGGGGTAGGGGTCGGCCTAGGAAAGGTTGGAGGGAGGGGTAAAGGAAGTTTTGTGTGCGAGGGCTTGGACTTCCAGCAAGCATGTGTGAGCGTATTTGATAGGAGTGAATGGAGGCATATGGTTTTAATACTTGACGTGCTGTTGGAGTGTGAGCAAAGTAACATTTATGAAGGGATTCAGGGAAACCGGCAGGCCGGACTTGAGTTCTGGAGATGGGAAGTACAGTGCCGGCACTCTGAAGGAGGGGTGTTAATGTTGCAGTTTTATAACTGTAGTGTAAAGCACCCTTCTGGCAAGACAGTGATGGAGTGAATGATGATGAAAGTTTTTCTTTTTCGGGCCACCCTGCCTTGGTGGGAATCGGCCGATGTGTTAAAAAAAAAAAAAAAAATAAAAATAATAATAATAATAATAATAATAATAATAATAATAATAATAATAATAATAATAATAATAATAATAATAAAAATAATAATAATAATAATAATAATAATAATAGTTTATTTAGACATGGTACAATGATACATAGTTAGGTAGACATGATACATAGGTATAAATGAGATGTACATGCCAAAAGCCCTAATATGCTGTGCATTGCGGGCATTCTTAGGACTATTTAATAGTAGACTACATGGTAAAAAATTATGGTTGATAATTTATAAAATAAGTATAATTGTGTATCTAAGTTATAAAGTTTGAATATAAGTTGAACATAATAATTTATTAATTGTAGCAATGCAACTAATTGAGTGAGATAACAATTTAAAACAATTAATTGCATTGCAGTTACAGTTTACGTGGTCATTATAATGTAAATGTTATAGAAACAGTTAGCTTAGTATGTATTATTCATAACAGGTTTTTACATTTAAGTGATTAATCAGGTTTTTACATATAAGTGATTATTCTACTTTGTTGGGAATGTTTGATATTGAGCATTTAGGTTTGGGTGAGAAGGTGGTTTTTTAGCATCGTTTTGAATTGGGGTACAGTCAGGGTTTCTTTGGCAATGACAGGTAATGAATTCCAAATTTTCGTGCCTTTTATATGCATTGAGTTTTTACATAGTGTTAGATGGACACGGGGAACATCGAGGAGTGATCTGTGTCTAGTGTTATGGTCATGTGTCCTGTTAAAATTGGTAAGGAGAAGTTTGAGTGGTGGGTTAATATTTGCATAGAGTGTTCTATGTATGTAATAGGCACAGTAAAAAGTATGAATGTCTTGTATGGTGAGTAAGTTTAAGTTTTTGAATATTGGTGGAGTATGTTGTCTAGAGTGTGAATTTGTTATCATTCTAACTGCTGCCTTTTGTTGTGTTATTAGTGGTCTGAGATGAGTTATTGATGTAGAGCCCCATGCGCAGATTCCATAGGTGAGGTAGGGGTAAATGAATGAGTGATATAGGGTAAGGAGAGCTGGTTGTGGAACATAGTACCGTATCTTGGATAGTATTCCCACGGTCTTTGAGACTTTCTTGGAAATTTGTTGTATGTCTCTGAAATTTGAGGCCACTGTCAAGATGGATTCCTAAGAATTTTCCCTCTGTGAGCTTTGTGTTAGGGGACCCGTTTATCATTATGTTAAGTGGTGCGTTTGTAGCTCTGTTCCCAAACTGGATAAAATAGGTTTTATCAATATTGAGAGTAAGTTTGTTGGTCATCATCCAGGTAGATATTTTCTGCAATTCAGTATTTGCAGTTTTGGCTAGTGTGTCTGGGCTTGGGTGAGAGATAACGTATGTAGTGTCATCTGCAAATAGTATGGGTTTGAGTAGTTGAGATGCATTTGGTAGGTCGTTAATGTAAATGAGAAAGAGAAGTGGGCCAAGAACACTTCCCTGTGGGACACCTACTGTAATAGTTTGCGCGGTAGAGCTAGCTCCATTTGTGTACACATATTGGTTTCTGTTGCTAAGGTATGATTTTAGGTAGTTGAGGGAGTGCCCTCTTATACCATAGTGTGATAATTTTAGGTGTAACAGATCATGGTCAACTGTATCAAAAGCTTTACGTAAATCAATAAAGATTCCCACTGGGATTTCTTTTTTCTCAAGAGCGGTGTAAATTATTTCTAACATGTGTATAATGGCATCATTTGTCAGGTAGGAATATATTTGTCTATGAATTAATTTTTCAAAGATTTTGGAGAGAAGGGGTAAGTTAGATATCAGCCTGTAATTATTCAGGTCTGCTTGATCTCCTCCCTTATGTATTGGGGTAACCCTCGCTATTTTGAGTATTGATGGGAAGGTAGAGGATTCAATGGATTTGTTAAAGAGTGTTGCAATAATTGGTGAGAGAACTTGAGAGGCTTTTTTGTATATAAAAGGTGGTAAGTTATTTAGGTCACCTGCTTTGTTTTTTTAATGTGTTGATTATAAGTGAAACTTCTATTGGGTTGGTCGGGGCTAGGAATAGTGTGTTCGGATAGGTGCCAGTGAGATAGTCGTTAGGTGGAGTGTTTGAACTTGGGATTTTGCATGCCAGCTTTTTTCCTATGGTGGAGAAGAAATCATTGAGTTTGTTTGCTGTTTCAATAGGTGGGAGTAGCTTGATTGTTCTGTTTGTGGATATCTTTTTAGTTCCTAGAATTTCAGATAGGGTTTTCCAGGTCTTTTTTATATCACCTTTTAAGTTATGTAATCTGTTCTCATAGTACAATTTTATTTTACCTTCTTATCAGACTCGTTAGGTTTGATGAGTAACGTTTTGTTTGTTCTCATGTTATTTGACCCATTCTGTACTGTTTTTCATATAGGTGCTTTATATTAATGGATTTGAGTATGCTGGGGGTTAGCCAGGGACTATTTAATCTTTTAGCTGTTATTTGTTTAGTTTTTTTAGGGCAATGCTTATTATAGAGGTATTGGGTCTTTTTATGAAAATTATTAATACATAAGTCAGTATCTGTGAAGTTGTATATTTCTGTTTGCCAGTCAGTGTTTGTCATAGCTGTTATGAAGTTATTTATAGCTGTCTCATTATGTAGTCTGAAGGTAACTTTAGTAGTCTCTAGTGGTAATTTTCCGAGGTTGGTTATGAGAAAGGTTGGGTAATGGTCTGTGGTATTGTCTGTGATTATGCCTGATTTTAATGGGGATATGGTGTTAGTCCAGATATGGTCTAATAGAGAGGCACATGTCTCAGAGATTCTTGTAGGTTTTGTTATTGTCGGGAATTAAGTTACTTGTGGGTCCTGATCTTGTAGGAGGTTTATATTGAAGTCTCCTGTGAGGATTATGTGGTCTTTGTTCATGTGTGCATCAGTAATCATACTTCCTAATTTTTCACTAAATTGCTGAATATTTGACTGGTAATCTATAGATGTTTATAACTGTGAGAGGTTTTTCTAGGTATTTGGATTTAAACTTAGCTATTATATATTCTCCATGTTCATCTCTTGTGCATGTATTGTTGATACATTCAAGCTGGTCTGAGTATAACATAGCTGTGCCACCTCCTTGTTGGTCTGGCCTACAAATGTGTATGGCTGTGTAACCAGGAATGGCATAGATATCTGTAGTATGAGGCTTTAGCCAGGTTTCAGTGAGAGCAATGATGGACATTCTGGCCTGTAGTGAGTTTAATAATGCAGTGAGGTCATCAAAATGTTTGCTTAAAGATCTGACATTGTAGTTAAAGATAGTTATGTTATTGTTGGTTTTGAGTAGTGTTTTAGCCTGTTCTGCTGTGTAGTAATGACAGTTGTTGTTAGTTCATGTAAGTCATTTAATAAAAGGTTGGTATCAGGATCAATGTTTGGAATCATAAGATTTAGTGTGATTCTATAATTAAACTTAAAAATAGAACAATGCAAGTAGACTTAAGAATAGGACAATGCAAAAGGAGTTCTTGGTACGTGAGTTAGTACGTTGGATATGTTTACAAAAATGAATAAATGAGCTAAGGTAGTCAATTTACAGCTAAAAAGAATCTAAAACTGTAGCACCTGAGTTAGTTAATTTATTAAACAAATGTTTATATATGAGTGTGATTCTAAAAAGACTTAAGAACAATGAATAATGCTAAACTTAAAGTCACAGAGATTTAGGATATATCTTTACAATGTAATTGATTTATTATTTAACTAGCTAATAGAACTGGTTGGAAAATTACTATGATTAATATTAAGTTATAATGGAGCAAATAATGGAACAAATTATTATACACACGTGGAAAATTCTCGAGAGATTAGTACCAAACTTGCACACGAGAGTCACTCCCTACGAAAGCAAAAGACTCGGCAGGCGATGTAACATCCCCCCAATGAAAAGCAGGGGTGCCACTAGCACGTTGAGAGACAACACAATAAGTGTCAGGGGCCCAAGACTACTCAACTGCCTCCCAGCATACATCAGGGGGATTACCAACAAACCCCTGGCTGTCTTCAAGCAGGCACTGGACAGGCATCTAAAGTCGGTACCTGACCAGCCATGCTGTGGTTCGTACGTTAGACTGCGTGCGGCCAGCAGTAACAGCCTGGTTGATCAGGCTCTGATTCAACATGAGACCTGGTCACAGACCGGGCCGCAGGGGCGTTGACCCCTGGAACTCTCTCTAGGTATACTCCAGGTATACATACAATGCTAGTAATGTTGTTGATTTTAGGGGCTGCGACGGCTTGTGTTCTATGGGCACTGTTGTCAGAAGGATGGTGACTCAGCCCTTAAATACTGCCCGACCTTCCCGAGACACACACAAACACGAAGCACGTAAAAGGTGGGGTTCAAAGCCATTAAGAAGGACTGCAAATGATAGCAATTTCTAGGAATGCAATATAAGTGTATTCCCTCGAGAATGGGTTTTCCCTACAACCCTGGAACGTTTCTCTTTAAGTTAATAAAAAACATATATACAGTCAAGACATTTTGTGAAAAGACGTATCGCCAGTAATAGCCGTATCAGTTAGGATTCATAAAGTCACTAATGACGAAATGTCTTCTTCAGTAAAAGTCTTGATTGTACATAAGTGTCTTATTCCCACAATTTGTCGGTATTAACATGCCTCTGCTTGTACATGTCTCCTTAAGTTGCGTATATGTACATGTAGCAAGTGGAGAGAGAAACCTAAACAATAACAAAATTGTGTGATACACAAATAACCCATTTACAAAGTCACACTGTGACTTTGTAAATGGTCCAAGTCGGACCGAAACGTCGTGGTAAACTCTCTCTTCTATGACTCACGAAATCGTAATGACACGATTGAAACACATAACGTGTTGAGTCAGAAGTCTCAGAACTCTAGACCGTCGCGACGTCTAGAGTTCTGAGACTCTCTGACCCCACCTGTATGTGTCTCTCTTCTATGTTTGGGCTATTTGTGTATTGTTCCAGTCACGGTATTGTGCCTTTTTGTTATTTATAAATTGTGTGATGTTATTTAATCTATGGAAGCCACTCATAGACTCAAATCTGATCAAACTACTCCAGAACTGTGTCCCTCAGTGCCCGCTGTGCTCCGGGCGTCACTCTGTCCCTCAGTGCCCGCTGTGCTCCGGGCGTCACTCTGTCCCTCAGTGCCCGCTGTGCTCCGGGCGTCACTCTGTCACTCGGTGCCCGCTGTGCTCCGGGCGTCACTCTGTCCCTCAGTGCCCGCTGTGCTCCGGGCGTCACTCTGTCCCTCAGTGCCCGCTGTGCTCCGGGCGGCACTCTGTCTCTCAGTGCCCGCTGTGCTCCGGGCGTCACTCTGTCCCTCAGTGCCCGCTGTGCTCCGGGCGGCACTCTGTCTCTCAGTGCCCGCTGTGCTCCGGGCGTCACTCTGTCCCTCAGTGCCCGCTGTGCTCCGGGCGTCACTCTGTCCCTCAGTGCCCGCTGTGCTCCGGGCGGCACTCTGTCTCTCAGTGCCCGCTGTGCTCCAGGCGTCACTCTGTCCCTCAGTGCCCGCTGTGCTCCGGGCGTCATTGACTCTATCCCTCGAGGTTGGCTCTACGGTTTAACTTTAATTTTCTTTCATTCCCATTTTTTTTATCACAACCTCTGCACCAGTAATGACTTACTCACACTCTCTGTGAACTTTTCCTTGAACTAAACTTTTTATTCATAACGAGAAAAAATTTTCTTGCACAAAACACCATCAATGCACAGAAGCGTTTTTTGTAGCAACGGGATTTACTTCTTTTAAGACGATCTATGTTGTTTTGCTCGTTATTTTTTTTTAATTTAACGGGTCAGAAACACACTATGTAATTTACAGAGTAAAATTCGCACTCAGGTCACACAGTGAGAGGCTCGATCCCGGGTAAGGGTTGAAACATTTGGGCCTGTTTCCTTAAGACACCTGCTGTCCTTGCTCACCTAGCAGTAAATAGGTACCTGGATGTTAGTCAACTGGTGTGTGTCGCATCCTGGGGACAAAATTAACCTACTTTGCCCGAAATACTCTGTATAACAAGGGGCTTTCTATATAAAAGTATGTTATTGATGTCAGCTAGGCCTGTAAAAGTTGTATCATGTACTTGTAGAAATAAAGCTTATTATTATTATTAACTCTTACGTGGCTTCTAACGCAGAAACCAAAAGCAAGTTTCTTGTTTCCCTTCTTAATTCTGTTTCTTTGTGGTCTTTACCTCTAATATGTCCATGAAAGCCTTACGTCCTCCAGGCCCGAGAATGTGCTTATCACAAGCTGTAGTCTAATTGTTTCCTGAAGTGACTCCTCCTTACCGTTCACTTTTTTTATGACATACCAGAAGTCAAGGACTTGTTGCTATCTTCCTGTTGGCTTTTTACCCCTTTTTGTTTGTCTATTACTGTGTGTGTGTGTCAGAGAGAGAGAACAGTGTTTGCAGTATCACTTCGTCACTGTTTAATGTTATAAAATTTGCTTAAATAGCCAAACAATGCAGATAAGAATTCAGAAAATCTATTTTAAACCAGTCTTTTTAATGTTCTTCTGTACTGCGTTATTGAAAACATGACAAGGCAGTATGAGAGCTGGAGTCAAATGTCAGTGTTCTGCGGAAATGTTCCGTAATTAATGTCGATAATGTAAAAGAAAAAGCTGGAAATCTGTGTAGTATAGAGTGTATTTCCCAGGATCTAGTAAAGGAATTACACCATTTCAAAAATTATTTATTCAGCAAATCTAAAAGAAACACTTAACAAAGTTTAAGTTACTTAACAGTTTGTATCATTTAATAATAATAATAAGGTTAATAATAATAATAATAATAATAATAATAATAATAATAATTATCTTTATTTCTACAAGTACATGTACAAGGTATACAAGCCTAGTTGATATCAATGACATACTAATATATAAAAAGCCGCTTGTTATGCAGATCATTTCTGGCATATTATGTCAATTTTGTCCCAAGATGCGACCCACACCAGTCGACTAATACCCTGTTAATTATTTCACTGATAGGTGAACATGGACAGCAGGTGTCTTAAGGAAACACGTCCTGATGTGTCCACCCATATTGGGGATCGACCTCCGTACCTCAGTGTGAGAGCTGGTGCCCTAGCAACCGAGCTACGAGATACCATAGCAAATATTTGCAGTATTCTAAGAGCATTCTGGGCTATCACACTGGACGCTCTTTCAGTACTCTAGGGAGAGAGAATATGTATACTGAGTTCAAATGTGTGTCAGAGTCCTCTAGGGTTTTTTGGCCATGGAAATTCGTTTGGCTAGAAAAAAACCGAAGAATGCCTTTTGAATAGTGTCTGAACTCAAGCTCTGTTTACATAAAACAGTTTATTAGTCTGAAATTGCCATATTTCTGGGGTTTTCACTTGTTATGGAATACATGTCTTCTACTGTATACACACTTTGTTCTGCTTTCAGTTATTCTCACACTGAGGAACATTTGCTAAATAATGAATTTTATTTTTAAAATCTGAGTATAAAACTTTATTATTTAAGTGTTATAATGAGTAATATAAATGCGAAATTTATTTAATTTTATTTCCTTTCAGCAAAAAAATATAAGGACTTTCTTGGTGTCTTTTTTTTAATGTAAGTTCACTCTGCACCTTATAAATGTGGTGCACTTTTATTTTTTTATTTAAGGAATAAGTTGTGGAAAAAACTAAATACTGGTTTTCATCTATTTAATGGATACTAGTGAATGTGTTTCATTGTCTGGGTCACCTTACCTCTGTGGGACATGGCCAGTGTGTTAAAAATTTGAATCTAAAGAAGAGAAGGAAAACGTAAGAAGAGCCTCGACAAACTACAAGACTGGTCAGACAAATGGCTGCTTGAATTCAACTCCAACAAATGCAAGATTATGAAAAGTAGGGAAGTGGTAAGAAGACCGGAACGGAATACAGTTCATCTCTGGGGTGATCTTAGTGCCGAACATATCACTAATGGCACATATCAGCTCACACACACACACACGCGCGCGCGCACACACATACAAACAATATTCCCACAATAAAGCAGCATCAAGGCCAGGCTAAGTGGGGAAGCTAAATAGATTTGTCACGGTGTACATGGCGACCGCATCTCACCCGCAACACAAGCTTTCCCACATACTGACACACCTCCCACCTCTCCCTCCTTCCCTCTGCCTCTGTACTCCTCAGTTTTGTTTCGTCTGTTATTCACATGGAGGCTGGAAGAAGCTGTATACTCCCACATTATGTCAAATCTAATGTTTAAAGGCGAAAGTTAGATAATAAGTGGCCGACTCAATAAAGCCCAGTGATTTGAAAATAAGTTTGTTTACATCGGCAAAACAAATAAAGTTCGTGGAGGTTGTGAGCGATAATAAGAGGATCAGATACCAGGGCGGACACCATTAAAGGGATCAGATCGATAGCGTCCATTGAGGGATCGAGGAAGATGACTTGCCCTGATAGCAGAGAGAGGGAGAACGAGAGGGAACACGGGACTAGAGGGCGACCAGGGAAGGCGGCTCGTGCACAAACCTCGCAGCATATTGTTTAGGTTTCAATCACCGTTTAAAGGGGAGAGATAAATCTGCTCAGGTCAGAACCGTGGAATTCATTGTGGGTTTTTTCCGGTCCGTGGAGCCACTCAAGTCTGTCGGTCACCACCGGGACCTGGGTATACTAGTGTCTTCAACTAGTGAAATAAAGTATCAGAACATTTACTATTAAATATAGACAGTTTTAATGGCCCCATCTTTGTATAATAATAACAACAATAATAATAATAATAATAATAATAATAATAATAATAATAATAATAATAATAATAATAATAATAATAATAATAATAATAAATAATAATAATAATAATAATAATAATAATAATAATAATAATAATAAGAAGAAGAAATAATAGTAATAATAATAAAAATAATAATAATAATAATAATAATAATAATAATAATAATAATAATAATAATAATAATAATAATAAAAGAAGAAGAAATAATAATAATAATAATAATAATAATAATAATAATAATAATAATAATAATAATAATAATAGCTATTATAGTTACTGGAGAGTTGAAGATTATATTTAAAGCGATAGAAATATCAAACATCATTATCAACTCGTTTCGCTAAAGTATTTTAATACTGATCCATCACACTAAAACACACAACACTGGTTTCACAGTGCTAACCTAACGACTGTTAGTTGAAGTACGGCAGCAGGTGAAGGAATGACACGGAATAATCTTTCACTGGTATACAATACTTACAGGTTGATAAGTACTCACTTATCAACGTTAAAATTTGTTGAGATTTTTGTCACCTCATGTTCAGCAATGTGTCTTTTAACTTGATTATTGTCGGCAGCATGTCATGTAGATCCAGAGGCAGCAAGTGTAAGGGGACTTGTTCCTACGTCTCGTGTAAAGAGACTAATACCCAGGAACCTAATAACTGATAAGTAAACAGGGGCAGCAAGTGTTAGGAGACTTGCTCCTACGTCTCGTGTAAAGAGACTAATACCCAGGAACCTAATAACTGATAAGTAAACAGGGGCAGCAAGTGTTAGGAGACTTGCTCCTACGTCTCGTGTAAAGAGATTAATACCCAGGAACCTAATTACTGATAAGTAAACAATAGCAGCAAGTGTTAGGAGACTGGCTCCTACGTTGAAGTTTCATATTCTTTTTTATGCATTTGTAAATCAGAATGGAGACTGTTCACTTGAAGCATTACTGAGGCGATGCTATTGCCTCCGCTGGTGCTTACACTATATATAAACGACCTAAATGTGAGACTAACTAACATGGAGTAATCACAATGACGATACAAATATTAACAAGGTCGTGTCCTGTGTCTCAGTTTCGCGTTCTCACCTCCCAACACTGATTTATATTCATGACTTTCTGTCACATCAAGTGCCCTCCTCTCCTGCCCTCCCCATGCCCTAAACCCCCTTCATTGTCCCACCCTTTGTCCCACCCATAAGCCTTTCTTCATACACTAAATCTTCCCTCGCTCACCGTGTACTGTTTCATATTTATTCCTTCCTGTCCTCATCCTGCTACCCAAGATGTCCTGTCCAATATTATTATCTTTATACATGACATAAACATTTTATTTTTAAATGCACCCTTCATACCCTGATCGTACTTCCTCCGGTGGTCTGTACCTCACCTCCCTGACCCTCTACCATAAACCAGCGTCCTCCAGAGGGTTCTAACAAACCCTTCCTTCCTACCAGCTTTCTTCCTCTCATGCAGCTATTTCTTCCCAAGTGCCCTAAGTAACTCTTCCTATCACACAGCAGCTTCCTTCAGAGTGTCTTAACTATTTATCACTATCATGAAGATACTTTAGTGTCATGTTCCTTTCTCTAACCACTTTTCTTAATTATTACATTTAAAAAGTTATATAGCATTATGTTACTCACGCACACACACACACACATACACACTAGGGTCTTTAGCCATCAGGCCCCGGTGGCCTGATGGCTAAAGCTCTCGCCTGATGCACGGAGGGCCCGGGTTCAATTTCCGGTGGGGCGGAAACATTTCGAAGTGTTTCCTTACACACACACATACATACAACAGGCCTAGTGTCAAATCGACATGTGCCTAGGACAAAATGGTAACTAACACACAAAGGAGACAGGAACGTAGCACTAAACTACAGAACAGTGTCACTGACATGTATAGTATGCAAGGTCATGGAGAAGATAGTCAGAAGAAGAGTGGTTGAGCACCTAGAAAGGAATGAGCTTATCAACGATGGCCAACACGGTTTCAGGGACGGGAAATCCAGTGTCACAAACCTACTGGAGTTCTACGACAGGGTGACAGCAATAAGACAAGAGAGAGAGGGGTGGGTAGATTGCATATTCTTGGATTGCAAGAAGGCGTTTGACACAGTTCCAGAGATTAGTGCAGAAGCTGGAGGACCAGGCAGGGGTAACAGGGAAGGCACTACAATGGATCAGGGAATACCTATCAGGAAGACAGCAGCGAGTCACGGTACGTGGCGAGGTGTCAGAGTGGGCGCCGGTGACGAGCGGGGTTCCACAGGGGTCAGTCCTGGGACCAGTGCTGTTTCTGGAATTTGTGAACGACATGACGGAAGGAATAGACTCCGAAGTGTCCATGTTTGCAGATGATGTGAAGTTGATGAGAAGAATTCAATCGGACGAGGACCAGGCAAAACTACAAAGGGATCTGGACAGGCTGCAAGCCTGGTCCAGCAACTGGCTCCTGGAGTTCAACCCCACCAAGTGCAAAGTCATGAAGATTGGGGAAGGGCAAAGAAGACCGCAGACGGAGTACAGTCTAGGGGGCCAGAGACTGCAAACCTCAGCCAAGGAAAAAGATCTTGGGGTGAGTATAACACCGGGCACATCTCCTGAGGCGCACATCAACCAAATAACTACTGCAGCAAATGAGCGCCTAGCAAACCTAAGAACAGCATTCCGACATCTCAATAAAGAATCGTTCAGGACCCTGTACACTGTGTACGTTAGGCCCATACTGGAGTATGCAGCACCAGTTTGGAACCCACACCTAGCCAAGCACGTGAAGAAGCTCGAGAAGGTGCAAAGGTTTGCAACAAGACTAGTCCCGGAGCTAAGGGGTATGTCTAACGAGGAGAGGTTAAGGGAAATCTACCTGACGACACTGGATGACAGGAGAGATAGGGGGGATATGATAACAACATATAAGATACTGAGAGGAATTGACAAAGTGAACAGAGACAGAATGTTCCAGAGATGGGACACAGCAACAAGAGGACACAGTTGGAAGTTGAAGACTCAGATGAATCACAGGGATGTTAGGAAGTATTTCTTCAATCACAGAGTGGTCGGGAAGTGGAATAGTTTAGGAAGCGATGTAGTCGAGGCAGGCTCATTACATAGCTTTAAGCAGAGGTATGATAAAGCTCATGACGCAGGGAGAGTGACCCAGTAGCGGCCAGTGAAGAGGCGGAGCCAGGAGCTATGAATCGACCCCTGCAACCACAACTAGGTGAGTACACACACACACACACTCACTTAGTTCAGACTCGCAGGTAAGGACCCACTAGGGGCGAGGGGGAAGTGGGGACAGAAGAAGAATAGCCGGTGAGAGGAAGAGCTGAAGTAGAAGAGAAAGAGTCAGGACTAAACCCAACAGTCTAACTACTTTTAGAATACACACACTCACTTGCAGACTCACACAAATAAACAATCAGTCTTATACAAAACAAGTCATTTGGGGATGGAAGGAACTACGAGTAGTTCTAGGCTTCTTGTACCGTCGCCAGCGCTTCGTTAGGAGTTATGCAATACTGCAAGAGGCTGCAATAGGTATATGGAGAGGAAAGTTCTCAGAGATAGGTAGGTGGTGTAGCCAGCACCATTCCTGTTACTGTCTCCCGTCTCCTTTTGAAGACGGTAATGTTGCCGGCTACTTTGGCTTCTTACTTCTGAGAATTTGTTGCTCCATCTACGTGTTGCAAGTTGCAACCAACATTGCATCGCTCCTGACGAATTACTGGTGTCAATGCTAAAGATCTACAACTAGTTCTTTCCATCTCCAATGGCTTGTTTGCATTATATATATAATATATATATATATATATATATATATATATATATATATATATATATATATATATATATATATATATATATATATATATATATATATATATATATATATATATATATATATATATATATATATATATATATATAATATATATATATATATATATATATATATATATATATATATAACATATTGAGGTACCACCTCTTTAACTGTGTTGGGGACCCTCATCCTCAGAGAAAAGAATAAACTTACTTCAGGGAAAATTCAAGGTTCTCCCCGGAGCTGTTGTTTGAATATTGTCTTCTCCTACCGCCCCCTTTATTTAAAGACAATATACATTGACAAAAATACAAAAAGGAGTAAAACAACATAGATAATGGCAACGCTCTTCTTGCCGAATACGGCAAGCGAAAATTTCTGAACCTAACGAAAAAATATATTTAATTGTGTTTGTTTATTATTAAATTATTATAAACTTATATTAAATATATTTAGTTGAATTAAGCTTAATTAAATTGCGTTTGTTATAATAAGGTTAGCTTAATTTGTAAGGTTCTTTTGGTACATACTCATTAATTTTTGAATTAACATAAATAAAAAAAATATGTCTTTAAATATATATGAGAAAATTTTAGGACTTAATTTTAAATGAGTTCTTGCTAATTGACAGTATATATATATATATATATATATATATATATATATATATATATATATATATATATATATATATATATATACAAAAATTATTGTAAAGTTATCTAACATATATTTAGTTTGATTAGGCTAAATTAAATTGCACTTGTTATAATAAGGTTGGTAAGTTTCCTAAGGTACTTTTGGTACAAAATTATTATTTTTTACATTAACATAATTGAAAACAATTACATCTTCAAACGTATAAGATAATTTTTAGAAAGTACTTAATTTTAAATGAGTTCTTGCTAATTGACCAATTTTACCTATTCGGCACGACATATATATATATATATATATATATATATATATATATATATATATATATCCTATTTATATATATATCCTATTATATATATATATATATATATATATATATATATATATATATATATATATATATATATATATATATATATTATTTTTTACTGGAAATTCATTTGTAAATTTCAGACAGGACGCAGCAGAATTGTCCCACAGTAGAAAGTGGAAAGGTCTGCCTGGAAAAAGCTTTGTTTAGATTTGTGCTTTACCGCTGAGGTTCCCAGCGGCATCGCAGGGGCGCCGCCGCTCTGAGGGAGATTTACGTATAATCTGCGACCAGTGGTTGATAGACTGTGCGGCGATGAATGAAGTGATGAATAGCGATGAGGGACATGAGTACCAACCAGTGTTCTGTATGGTGAGTGGTCAGTACTGGGTTCAGTGTGAACAGGTTTTTAATGTTAATGGTTTTCTCTTATTTGAGATTTTCATGTTTGCGTTCAAAGTTATGGAACAAAAGCGTTTTGTTTTATGCTTTACTTTGCTCCTAACCATGAGTGTCCTGGCAACTTCTTAACCACCAGTCCTCGTTAATGCTGGAGTCCAGCCAGAAGCTTAAATCGTCTACCTGGAGGGTGTTCCGGGAGTCAACGCCCCCGCGGCCCAGTCCTTGACCAGGCCTCCTGGTGGATCAGGGCCTAATCAACCAGGCTGTTACTGCTGGCCACACGTAGTAAAACGTACGAACCACAGCCCGGCTGAGCGGCTACTGACCTTAGGTAAGCACAAATTTTGAACACCATTATGCATTTTGTAGCATTTTCACAAGTCGTCTCACATATCCTCCCTTCGCACAAGTAAAATAAATTTTAATCATAAAATAGCAAGATTCTGGTGTTAACGCTGCTTATGACACTATCTATATCTTATATTTTAAATTCCTGAAATTTCTGCAACACTCCTACACATTTCCTTCTCAGGAATTTTCTATGCTCATATAGCTTATATATGCTGAGAGTTTGTTTTAATCCACATTTCATTGATTAAAGTATTCTTGTCTGATGGGGATAAGGTTACGCGCGGTCTTAATGAACCTAGTGTAGTCGACAGGCTTTTAACCCCATTAACCATACTGATAACATGCTCAGAACAACAATTATATTTTCTTAATATCATCATCAGTTTCATCATTGTTATATTCTTTTCTTACTTTCTGGTTACCTTATTCATGTTTCTTTTATTTTTCTTTACATTCCCATCCAATCATCCTTTCAGTTTTTCATTATCTTAAAATTAATTTCTATTGACTACTAAGTATTTGCGGAAAGTCAACAAACGTCTTCTTGATCTAATTAGAAGTGAAACAAACGTCTTGTTGATCTAATTAGAAGTGAAACAAACAGGCGTACCGAACCACGCCATCTCCTGCACACCTCTGCCTCTAACCCAACAGAAATTAATGTAAGAGTGTCTGCAAGTATTTTAGAACTTAAGAGCAGGCATTCGTCTTCAGCTCATTTCAAAGCCTAGCAATATATATAATATCGTAGTAATTATTTACATGTGCAGTGAGAACCTTGATAGAGTTCTACACCGACGAAGGAACTTGCACTCTCGCCAGCGCTTCGTTAGGAGTTATGCAATACTGCAAGAGGCTGCAATAGGTATATGGAGGTTCTCACCTGGCTCTAAGCATGGCTGACAGGTAGGCAATAGTTTCCATACATAGGGAGAAGATCGAATATATGGCAGTCAACACTGACCTTCCACAGAGGCTATTGTTGACTCTCTTGTACACAATCTAAATAGAGAACTTAAATGAATGTTAGTGACCGTGTCTTTTCTTTCAGGTCATTCTACCTTATTGGGAAGCGGCTGGTGTGGTGCAAAAATTAATACGTTTGCGATGACATGAGAATAATTAGAAGAGTAAGTTCTGAAGTGAAGATCAAAGAACTTTAGCATGAGTTGAATAAGTTTATGTTATTGTCGGATAAGGAGCAGATGTAGTTCGGTGTTTTTCTTTATTATTGAAAGAAAAACACAGCTCCAATAGACAAAATAATACAGAGTTTAATCAACTTAGATTCAGATATCTCGAGACAAGGGAGCAATACTAAGTGTTTGAAATAAAGTAAATTTACTTCTTGTCTATAAATCAAGATGTGTAAGTAACAGAAGCCCTATTATACTACAGCTTTATATATCATTGGTAATTCCTCGTTTAGATTATGTTAACGGATTTCTTGTTTCCCTATTACGAAATAAATATGAATGTGCAGAGAAGGATAGTAAAGTCAATCCTTTTTGCCAGGAATATTTCTTACGACGACAGAGAGAGAACTGAACGGGAACTTCTTAGACATACAAAGAATGAAAGGAAGATATGATTGAGGTGTATTCGTGGAAAATCTGAATAAATTAAGGGGTGTAAATATAGTGCCTATTATACATAAATAGGTAAGACAAAAAGGGTATTAATCTGTTCCAGATTTAATGATAGGGAAAGGCTGATTTAACAATATTATTGCATATGAGTGGAAAAATATATGGTATCATTTAAGCAAATGCTTTGGGTAGAGTTCAAAATGGTTTAAACAAGTACATGTATATGAGACTCTGGTCTCATTTTGCTACGTCAATTATTATTATTATTATTATTATTATTATTATTATTATTATTATTATTATTATTATTATTATTATTATTATTATTATTTTATGTGATGTTCAACGTTTATTTCTTAACGCTAACTGCTTTCTTCAAATGTTATATTCTTTATTTTAAAATTGGTTAAGTTAATTTAAGAAAAGTTGGGTTAGGTTCAAGTGCATAAACCTATAAAAACTTATATTCAACCACAAATAAACAAATTACACAATCGAGCAACGCGATGCGTCTTGCAGGAAGAAAAGGCTGAAGTTGGCGCTGCGTAGCATGGAACCAGCAGCCTTACTGCAGTGCTCCTCCTCTCTTCTTATGTCCATACTCCATATAATATAAGGCACTATACATGAAAGAAATAACACGGTATGATCGAGACCCCAGAGCTGGACTCTTTCCCATGCTGTGACCCGGCACCGCATGGAGAAGACCCGGGCCAGGACCCGCCCTGGCGAGCCTACCTGTACTTTCCCTCAAGGCTGAGGGACTGACCACCTCAAGATTACTTCAAGACTGATAGACAGATCACATCATATATACCTGCTTCTACTATCTCCTATTGTATTCGACTGAAGACGCCTACTGTGTAGGCAAAATGTTTCGTAAATAAAGATACCAGTGTTGCACATGTGTCTTTTTTATCAGCTTGACATTATTGCATAACAATTATAGAAACACCATTCATCTAGTCGTCTAACTTGATTTCTAGAATATCTATCACTGATGGATTAATATCCTTGACAGAGACATAGCCAGAGTGAAACTACTAGTGACTTCCTGTCTTGTGGTGTAATAGCTGTCTTCTTGTTGCCCATGAAGTTGGGTCAGGCGGGTAACCATGGAAACACCGACAACTCTCTCTCTCTCTCTCTCTCTCTCTCTCTCTCTCTCTCTCTCTCTCTCTCTCTCTCTCTCTCTCTCTCTTTCGTGTTAACGACGGCATGATTGACAGATGTAACAAGGCCAAGTTGAGGTTGTCAGTGTGAAAGCTCCAAAGCACCCCCACCCCTACTCCATTCCCCTCCCTTCCCTTTCTCCTCTTCCCTCACTCTCCCTCCCCTCCTCTCCCCTCCCCACCTCCTCCCTCCCCCTTCCCTCTCCCACCACCAGAAAATCGAGTAAGTCTTAATTAAAGGAAACACTGGTTCTTCCTATTACCCCTTCTCTTTCTCCTCTTCCACCTCCTATTTCCCCCTTCTCTTTCTCCTCTTCCACCTCCTTTTCCCCTTTCTCTTCAACCTCCTTCTCCAGATCTATCTTCTCTCCTCTTCACCTTCATATACCTCTTCTTCCATATCCTCTTTCTCCTTCGTTCCGTTAACTCCTCTTTCTCCCCCTCCCCTCCCCTTTTTTCCCTCCCCTCCTCTTTTTCCTCCTCCCCTCCTCTTTCTTTCCTCCCTCCTCTTTCTCCCTCCCTCCTCTTTCTCTTCCTCCCCTCCTCTTTCTCCCTCCCGTCCTCTTTCTCCTCCTACCCTCCACTTTCTTCCCCTCCCCTCCTCTTTCTTCCCTCCCTCCTCTTTCTCCCCTCCCCTCCTCTTTCTCCCCCTCCCTCCTCTTTCTCCCCTCCCCTTTCTCCTCCTCCTCTCTTCTTTCTCCTCCTCCCCTCCTCTTTCTCCTCCTCCCCTCATTTTTTCCTCCCCTACTCTTTCTCCTCCCCTCCTCTTTCTCCTCCTCCCTCCCCTCCTCTTTCTCTTCCTCCTTCCCTCCCTTTCTCCTCCCATCCTCTTGCTCCTCCTTCCCTCTCCTCCTCTTTCTCCTCCTCCCCTCCCTCCTCTTTCTCCTCCTCCCTCCTCTTTCTCCCCTCCCTCCTCTTTCTCCTCATTCCCTCTCCTCCTCTTTCTCCCATCCCCTCCTCTTTCTCCTCCTCCCTCCACTTTACCCCTCCCCCTTCTCTTTCTCCCTTCCCCTCCTCTTTCTCCTCCTTCCCTCCCCTCCTCTTTCTCCCCTCCCCTCCTTTCTCCTCCTCCCTCCTTTTTCTCCTCCTCCCTCCACTTTACCCCTCTTCCCTCCTCTTTCTCCCTTCTCCTCCTCTTTCTCCCTTCTCCTCCTCTTTCTCCTCCTCCGATCCTCTTTCTCCTCCCCTCTTCTTTCTCCCCTCCTTTTTCCCATCCTCTCCTCTTTCTCCTACTCTTTTCTTCTTTCTCCTCCTCCCCTCCTCTTTCTGCCCCGTCCCTCCTCTTCCTTCTCCCCTCCTCTTCCTCCCCCTCCTCTCCTCTTTCTTCCCTTCCCCTCCTCTTTCTCCCTCCGATCCTCTTTCTCCTCCTCCCCTATTCTTTCTCCCTTTTCCCTCTTCTTTCTTCCCTCCCCTCTTCTTTCTCCCCCTTCTTTTTTCCCATCCTCTCCTCTTTCTCCTACTCCCTTCTTCTTTCTCCGCCTCCCTTCCTTTTTCTCCTCCTTATCTTAAACAACTTCGATATAGTGAAGCACGATAAGTTTTTTTAAGTTCAACTTAGGTCCAGTTACAAAAAACAATAAAATAAAACTTTGTGATATAAAGTTTAATACCAATGTTGGTAAAAGTTTCATTATAAACAGATGTGAAGATATTACAAATGCTTTAATACTGAAAACTTGAAGTGACACATGTGCAACACTGATGTGTCTTTATGTATCTTTTCTTAATAAAGATGAACAAGTGTTGCACATGTTTCTTGCTTATTACAGTTGTGGAGTCCTGCAACAGTCCCCACCTGAAGTTGTGGAGTCCTGGAACAGTCCCCACCTGAAGTTGTGGAGACCTGGAACAGTCCCCACGCGGAAGTTGTGGAGACCTGGAACAGTCCCCACGCGGAAGTTGTGGAGACCTGGAACAGTCCCCACGCGGAAGTTGTGGAGTCCTGCAACAGTCCCCACGCGGAAGTTGTGGAGACCTGGAACAGTCCCCACGCGGAAGTTGTGGAGACCTGGAACAGTCCCCACGCGGAAGTTGTGGAGACCTGGAACAGTCCCCACACGGAAGTTGTGGAGTCCTGCAACAGTCCCCACGCGGAAGTTGTGGAGACCTGGAACAGTCCCCACCTGAAGTTGTGGAGTCCTGGAACAGTCCCCACCTGAAGTTGTGGAGACCTGGAACAGTCCCCACACGGAAGTTGTGGAGTCCTGCAACAGTCCCCATGCGGAAGTTGTGGAGACCTGGAACAGTCCCCACGCGGAAGTTGTGGAGTCCTGGAACAGTCCCCACCTGAAGTTGTAGAGACCTGGAACAGTCCCCACACGGAAGTTGTGGAGTCCTGCAACAGTCCCCATGCGGAAGTTGTGGAGACCTGGAACAGTCCCCACGCGGAAGTTGTGGAGTCCTGGAACAGTCCCCACCTGAAGTTGTGGAGACCTGGAACAGTCCCCACACGGAAGTTGTGGAGTCCTGCAACAGTTCCCATGCGGAAGTTGTGGAGACCTGGAACAGTCCCCACGCGGAAGTTGTGGAGTCCTGGAACAGTCCCCATGCGGAAGTTGTGGAGACCTGGAACAGTCCCCATGCGGAAGTTGTGGAGACCTGGAACAGTCCCCATGCGGAAGTTGTGGAGACCTGGAACAGTCATAATGCGGAAGTTGTGGAGTCCTGGAACAGTCCCCACACGGACGTTGTGGAGTCCTGGAACAGTCCCCACCTGAAGTTGTGGAGACCTGGAACATTCTCCACACGGAAGTTGTGGAGACCTGCAACAGTCCCCATGCGGAAGTTGTGGAGACCTGTAACAGTCCCCACGCGGAAGTTGTGGAGACCTGGAACAGTCCCCACTCGGAAGTTGTGGAGTCCTGGAACAGTCCCCACCTGAAGTTGTGGAGACCTGGAACAGGCCCCACACGGAAGTTGTGGAGACCTGGAACAGTCCCCACACGGAAGTTGTGGAGACCTGTAACATTCCCCACCAGAAGTTGTGGAGACCTGGAACAGTCCCCACACGGAAGTTGTGGAGACCTGGAACAGTCAATACACAGAAATTGTGGAGTCCTGGAACAGTCCCCACACGGAAGTTGTGGAGTCCTGGAACAGACCCGACACGGAAGTTGTGGAGACCTGGAACAGTCCCTACACAGAAATTGTGGAGTCCTGGAACAGTCTCCACACGGAAGTTGTGGAGACCTGGAACAGTCCCCACACGGAAGTTGTGGAGACCTGGAACAGTCCCCACACGGAAGTTGTGGAGACCTCTAACAGTCCCCACCGGAAGTTGTTGAGACCTGGAACAGTCCCCACACGGAAGTTGTGGAGACCTGGAACAGTCCCTACACAGAAATTGTGGAGTCCTGGAACAGTCCCCACACGGAAGTTGTGGAGTCCTGGAACAGTCCCCACACGGAAGTTGTAGAGTTCTGGAACAGTCCCCACACGCAAGTTGTGGAGACCTGAAACAGTCTCGACACGGAAGTTGTGGAGACCTGGAACAGTCCCCACACGGAAGTTGTGGAGACCTCGAACAGTCCCTACACGGAAGTTATGGAGTCCTTGAACAGTCCCTCACGGAAGTTGTGGAGACCTGGATCAGTCGCCACACGGAAGTTGTGGAGACTTGGAACAGTTCCCACACGGAAGTTGTGGAGACTTGGAACAGTTCCCACACGGAAGTTTTGAAGACCTGGATTAGTCTCCCGTGGAAGGTGTGGAGATCTGAATGATCCCAACACGGAAGTTGTGGAGGCCTGGAATAGTCTCCACTCGGAAATTGTGTACCCTAAATCAACTTAGTCTTTCAAAATTACCGGTGGTCATGTAGTGGCCACCGGTACTCTGGTGTTTGTTCCTAAGTAGCTGAAGATATCCGGTTCTTTGCGACCACCTTCAGTGCAGTAGCTAGAAGTAGAGCTACGTGTGTAGAAGTAGAAGTAGTACTGTGTAACAGAGGTGTTGTATAACCCATGCCTTCCATGTACTCCTATCTCTATAAATTTCATGAAGTTTTTCCAATATTGTTTGGTATGTTTTTTCTGTGTTTCATGCTGGCTGTGGCCGGAGGGAGAGAGGGTGGAGAGAGAGAGAGAGATCTTTCACTATTCCTTGCCTCAGCCATCTAAAAAATTGATGATAGCTCCTAATCAAGATAAAAGATAGTGATTCTCAGGAGATAGAATCGGTGTGTACTCTAAAGTCTTCTGATGTCTGTCCTTTTTATGTACTCCCATGAACTCTTCTTCTTCCTCCACCTCCTCCTCCTCCCCTTCCTCCTTCCTCTCCCCCTCCTGTAACTCTTCTCCTCCCACTCCTATACCTCCTCCTCCCCTTCATCCACACCCCCAGGCAGACAGCCAATTACACACAGCATGGAACTAATCGCTCGTATAATTTCTCCGTCATTGTGTGTTGGTGAGAGGGAGATGTCACAGTAAACACAGGCTTACACACCCCTGGGAACTCTTCTTGACTTGTGAGAGTCAGGCTCACACAATCCCACACCACAAGCCTGATGGAAAGAAAGATGCAAGGCCGGATTTAAAGGGTGGAGAAAGGGGATATTACAGAAGAATTTTTTTTAATTTATGATCGATAATTAAAAACATAATGTGAATAATCTAATGACTGAAGCAAATAATTTTAATATTATTTTTCTTCTATCAACAAACCGGTCGTATCCCACCGAGGCAGGGTGGCCCACCGAGGCAGGGTGGCCCACCGAGGCAGGGTGGCTCACCGAAGCAGGGTGGCCCAAAAGGAAAAACGAAAGTTTCTGTTTTTAACTTTACTAATGAATACAGGAGAAGAGGTTTCTAGCCCCTTGCTCCCGGCATGTTAGTCGCCTCTTACGACACGCATGGCTTACGGGGGACGAATTGTGTTCCACTTCCCCATGGAGATAAGAGGAAATAAAAAAGAACAAGAACTAGTAAGAAAGTAGAAGAAAACCCAGAGGTGTGTATATATATGCTTGTACATGCATGTGTAATGTGACCTAAGTGAAAGTAGAAGTAGCAAGATGTACCTGAAATCTTGCGTGTTTATGAGACAGAAAAAAAAGACACCAGCAATCCTACCATCATGTAAAACAATTACAGGTCTCCGTTTCACGCTCACTTGGCAGGACGGTAGTACCTCCCTGGGTGGTTGCTGTCTACCAACTTACTACCACAGGACGATAGTTCCTCCCTGGGTGGTTGCACTACCACAGGACGATAGTGCCTCCCTGGGTGGTTGCACTACCACAGGACGATAGTGCCTTCCTGGGTGGTTGCTGTGTACCAACCCACTACCTAGACAAAATATTATTACCAACAAATTATAAGAACATAAGAACATAAGAAAGAAGGAACACTGCAGCAGGCCTACTGGCCCATGCGAGGCAGGTCCAAGTCTCCCACCGGCTTAAGCCTATGCCCCAACCCAGCCAGGTCAGGTTACATTCACTTAAGGAAGGAGCACGGCATCTGACCTAGTAGCACAAACTAGTCAGGACCAACTCACACCCACCCGCACCCACTCATATATTTATCTAGCCTATTTTTAAAACTACACAACGTTTTAGCCTCTATAACTGTACTCGGGAGTTTGTTCCACTCATCCACAACTCTATTACCAAACCAATGCTTTCCTATATCCCTCCTGAATCTGAATTTATCCAACTTAAAGCCATTGCTGCGAGTCCTGTCAATACAAGATATTTTTAGCACGCTATTTACATCCCCTTTATTTATTCCTGTTTTCCATTTATACACCTCAATCATATCCCCCCTAATTCTACGCCTTTCTAGAGAGTGCAGATTCAGGGCCCTCAGTCTATCCTCATAGGGAAGATTTCTGATACATGGAATCAACTTAGTCATCCTCCTTTGTACTGTACTCTACTGCACACCTCCTGCTTGTGTGCCACGCTCAATATTTAAACTTAAACTTCGAAATGCTATGGGTACAGAATTATTATTATTATTATTATTATTATTATTATTATTATTATTATTATTGTTGTTGTTGTTGTTGTTGTTGTTGTTGTTGTTAGTAGTAGTAGTAACAATAAAATAATAATAATAATAATAATAATAATTAATCATAGAGAGGGTGCTCGCCACATACAGCTTAATAATGGGCTCACAAGTAACTAAATCTGGCTCTGGCTGGATGTTCCTGAAATTTTATGGTTCATAATTGATCTTAGCAATTACTGAACCTCTGTGGTGTCTAGATTGATAACTCAGCGGATGATGTTCGGTCACACTCCAGGAATTTTAGAAATCCAAGATGGCTGCCAAGGTGGTTCCATAAGAACAAAAGACATATATCAACAACAATGCTGAGCATATTAATCAAATTTATTGCTAATTATATATTTATATAGATAATGGACATCGCCTTTTGTACGTTCATGTAGATAGGGATGCTGGTAGGATGATTCAACATAAATAAGATATCCAAGATGGCCAACATCCTCACCACAAAGTAGTGGTTACAGGCATTAAGTCTTCCCATCGTCCTTTGCATTAGACAAGGGAAGGAAACTAAGCAGACAACGTTCAGTTTCATAAAATATACATTTATTGTGAATCATATTCAGGGAACATTAACCAAACATTGTAGCATGTACCTGAAGATGCTACTTAAGTGGATAAGGCAACAAGAATTGTTATTTATTTATAAACAGGGCAGTATATGTGACACAGTTGATTATTACTAGTACAGTATTGACTAGCTTTGCATAATAGCTTCTGCTGCTTATAGCAGTACAGATAATATATCTACTCGAGGCAAAGACTGTCTTTCTTAAATGCCACTTCAATATCATGAGAACAAAATAAGGAAACTACAAGGTATAGGCCTTTTTTTCCCTAACACTGTAACATTAAGCTTGTCCCCTAACAGTTAACTAATTACAACGATACTTAAGAACTCAATCCTTCATAATGTCATTATTTATATCATCTTCATCATCACTATCATGAGGTTCCTTCTCTGCATCATCTTCTGTATTATCAAAACTTTCTCATATGGTTTACGCTGCTGTCAGATTCACAGAGCCAGGAAGATGAGCAGCTGCACATCCACATCTAAGAGATAAGCAGGACTGAGAACTGCTGAAGTTACAGTGGAACAATTTCAGGTCTTCTGGTGGTGTAATTTGACCATCCTGAGATGAAGGAGCGCTACTGAGTCATGACATGCTCGTTCTTCTCCCACTCATATTTCTCAGGTTTCAGGTCCAGAGCAGCCCTCTGTATAAATGCCTAAAAGTGGACCATTTTCATATTTTCATTATTGCCTCAGCAGTTTGAGACAAAATTTTAAGTTTCTGCAAAATACTTTCACCTTTTCGTCCTATCCTTAAGACCAATTTTTTTTTAGCAGATATCTGACATTGTTGCTCCAGGTTCACACTTCCGAGCAAAGCGTCAGTGATTGCTGTTGATTGGTGCCTAACATCTTCCATGTCTGCTGAGGAGTCACCTAGGGTTTTCAACTCACTTCGTGTTTCAGAAGCATGAGGCATAGGTAACACCTTAGTGTTATCTATGCCACAGTAACATGCCACCTTATCACAACCAGTGAAAAAATGAGCTGACAGCATTTGGGAAGCTGCATGTCTACCTTTAGCAACTTTTATAGCCATGTTAACTGACGAATATCCTTGGCCTGTGAGCTTCATTACAATTATTGAGTCCTGTTGTCTTTCTGCATAATACTGACATCAGTGTCATCACTGATAACTCTAATTCTCCAACAAACGAGAATTACCAGTTATTCCTCTAAGCCAGGAATATTTACATCAGCTTCCTCATGTATGGTCATCGTTAAGCCTCTGAATAAGTAACGCACTGCACATCGCTACAGGAATGGATGATATCCCGGTAAGCACTAGACTGCTAGCGTTGTTTGCTTCACAGTAGTCAGATACTTATCAAATTATTTATTAATCAACTGTGACCTGTTGATAAATTGGTTCTCTGAACCATTCATTTACAAACTGTGACCTCTTTTTTATGAAGAGTTTTATTGAGTTCAAATGCCGATGATGGTCTTCAGCAACCTAAGTGGCACCACCTCGTCTATCACCACTTTCAATACCCAACTCAAAGATTACGTGCACCTTGATGCTCTCTTGAATCTGACTAGTAACATATTTCACAAAAGTCCAACTAGGTCTTTTGCACTGCCTTATAGTAATAGTATAAATGGTATGAGTGTCTCTTATCAACTACTCTCTCCTGATTCCACCGAGTTACTGCCAAACAATGACACTACTGCCAAACAATGACACACTCATCTGTGGCAACGACGTCAGGTTGCGTAGTTGCACAGGTTGATTGATCCACTTCAAGTTTTCATGAGCGGCATTGA
The DNA here is from genome assembly GCA_009830355.1 of Cherax destructor. NCBI lineage: Eukaryota > Metazoa > Arthropoda > Malacostraca > Decapoda > Parastacidae > Cherax > Cherax destructor. Next base: position 43,494 of record WNWK01006321.1, read on the forward strand.
CTTTGAATTTCATTATTAATATTGACTTTCATTAGTAATATTACCTTTCATTACAAATTTTTATCGTCAAACAATTAGGTTCACCGATCCACTGCCAGGCCTAGTCGGGGGCCTTGACCCACGGAATACCCCACCGTCCAAGAACATCCTCCGGGTATAAGAACATTAATATTAAGCAGGTCCCCGATGATGAGGTCTTATTCCTAGTCGGGTCCAAGACCAGATCCCTACAGACGAGGACCGCCCACTGGCAACGTTCCCCCACACCTCTGCTGGTGAGGGCCCCTGCTGGGGTGGTCCCCCAGAGGGAGGCGCGTGCCGGGGACCCTGGCGCTGACAGCACCACCAGCAGCATCTCCTCTGGTCACGTGACTCTCATCTCACGCTCCACTGTCCCCTTCTCTCTCTCTCTCTCCCTCTCTCTCTCTCTCTCTCTCTCTCTCTCTCTCTCTCTCTCTCCCTCTCTCTCTCTCTCTCTCTCTCCCTCTCTCTCTCTCTCTCTCTCTCTCTCTCTCTCTCTCTCTCTCTCTCTCTCTCTCTCTCTCTCTCTCTCTCTCTCTCTCTCTCGTCCTGGCTACTGAGTAGCGTTTCTATTTCGCTATTAGAGGACCGTGGCTAACACAAGCATAGCACTTCAGCTTATATAAAAACAACAGCAACAATGATAATAATAATAATAATAATAATAATAATAATAATAATAATAATAATAATAATAATCTATATTTTAGTGATCGGCACACCAATTGAAAACAAAAAAAGTTTAGTAAGGACGGCAGTGTGTGAGGTGCTGAAGGCAGAGGGGGCGGGGGGGGGACGCCTAGAGTGTCATCTCTTGGTTCAATAATTTTGTCCACGATTTCTATAAATAATCTAGAATTGAGACTAGCATCTATAATAGCAAGAAAATTAGGACGACACAAAATGGATGGGTTGGTGCAATGCTCGGAGACGTTCACAGAGGAGTTTCAAGACTGATAAGTACAAAGAAATGCATTTTGGATAGAAGAGTCTCATACACGAGTATAAAATATAAGGAAACGGTCTAGCCAAGACAAAACTGAAAGACCACGAGCGTATTAGTCAATGTTTGGCTGCGATGAGCAGAGTCATCAGTGCTGCATTTTACAAATGGGAATTTCGAGTGGAAAACACCAGACACGATACTAATCCCTCTTAATGCACCTGTTTAGAAAATGCCATCCGGATTTGGTACTCAGTTTACATATAAGACAGAGACTATAGAGTGTACACTGCTTTACCCGTCCACCCCTTTGAAAATTATAATTATTAACATACCACCGAAGCAGCTAGTCAACTGTGCTTTCCCTGTTCACACTGCGGACACTAACACAAATGGAGGGCTACCGCTGGGCTCTAAAAGCGCAAAGAAAAGTAATTTAGATATTTACAAATCAATATTTTTCATTAAGCAACATTTGGGAATCTTTATTGAAGAAACGTTTCGCACACAGTGGCTTCATCAGTCCAATACAAAGCAGAAAGTTGTAAGAAGAGGAGGAGTTTGAGGTAATCAGTCCTTCGGCCTGGAGTCGATGTGTTCAGTCCATCAATCTTGTAGAAAATACAGCACAGAGCCGTAGAAGTGCCTTATGTACTGTAGTCAGGTGAGGCGAAGCAGGAGAAGGCGGGGTCATAGTGGTACCATCCACTAGTCGAAGTAGGTCTTCGTCCAAAGGTTGGACAAGTGTTGAAGAATTCATTTGTATCAAGATCCCATGATGTTGCAGTGTCTAACAGATGTGACAAACTTGTCGGTTTTCAAAACCAATATTTTTCTGTTGCAGGCAAATGTAGGATACTTCCTTAAAATTTGTGTAATCATAAGGGCTATTGAACTGTCTCTATATTCTCAATAAATAAACATGAAAGCACAGAGTGTTCAAGAAAGTGTACAGAGAAAGGCCACAAAGTCTGGTGCCATTATTAAAAATAAACCATTTGAAGGAAATGATTGAAAATAACCAATAATTTCATTCTTAGGAAAGAGACTACTAGAAGCTCGCATTCAGACTTATCAATTAATAAACATTAATCTACACAGATACGAAAAATAATTGAAATACAAAATGAACCAAATTTCTGACACACTGGAATGAAACTTCGAGGCATGAGGTGCAACACAGTCGTGGAGAGTTTTTTTTACAGAGATATGTTACTAAAATAGACTTCCCATTGAAGCAAATTGATGATTTCAGATTTAACAAAATATAAGAAACTGATTCTAATCAATGGAACTGTAACATGAGCTCCTGAACCATCTTAGGTCACTCAGATGACCATGAACCACTCATTGTATATTAGAGGTAACAGTAATAGTAGAAGCAATAATGGTGTTAACAATAATAATAATAATAATAATAATAATAATAATAATAATAATAATAATAATAATAATAATAATAATAATAATAATACTTTCCACAATTAAGACAAGGTAGATTTTAAAAATGTGCGTGACAAATAGAGAGAGGTGAGTTACATGAAAATAGGGAGGGAGGGAGGGAGGAAGAGAGAGAAAGAAAGGGGGACGGGAAGGGGCAGGGGCAGGGTTAAGAGCTGTGGGTTGTGACAAGTTAAAGTGGTTTAGTGTCGGTGGTGCGGGGAAACTGAGGGTTGTACCACAATGGTGGTACACTGGCAGATTACTGCCTGCCCGAGGGTGCAAACCTGGGAACATATACACATATAGGCTTTACACACACACACACACACACACACACACACACACACACATGAGCTTATCAACGACAGCCAGCACGATTTCAGGGACGGAAAATCCTGTGTCACAAACCTACTGGAGTTCTACGACAGGGTGACAGCAATAAGACAAGAGAGAGAGAGGTGGGTAGATTGCATTTTCTTGGACTGTAAGAAGGCATTTGACACAGTTCCACACAAGAGATTAGTGCAAAAGCTGGAGGACCAGACAGGGATAAAAGGGAAAGCACTGCAATGGATCAGGGACTACCTGTCAGGAAGACAACAGCGAGTCATGGTACGTGGAGAGGTGTCAGAGTGGGCGCCTGTGACGAGCGGGGTTCCACAGGGGTCAGTCCTAGGACCGGTGCTGTTTCTGGTATTTGTGAACGACATGACGGAAGGAATAGATTCCGAAGTGTCCCTGTTTGCAGATGATGTGAAGTTGATGAGAAGAATTCAATCGGACGAGGACCAGGCAGAACTACAAAGGGATCTGGACAGGCTGCAATCCTGGTCCAGCAACTGGCTCCTGGAGTTCAACCCCACCAAGTGCAAAGTCATGAAGATTTGGGAAGGGAAAAGAAGACCGCAGACGGAGTACAGTCTAGGGAGCCAGAGACTGCAAACCTCGCTCAAGGAAAAGGATCTTGGGGTGAGTATAACACGGGGCACATCTCCTGAGGAGCACATCAACCATATAACTACTGCAGCATATGGGCGCCTAGCAAACCTAAGAACAGCATTCCGACATCTTAATAAGGAATCGTTCGGGACCCTGTACACTGTGTACGTTAGGCCCATACTGGAGTATGCAGCACCAGTCTGGAACCCACACCTAGCCAAGCACGTAAAGAAACTAGAGAAAGTGCAAAGGTTTGCAACAAGACTAGTCCCGGAGCTAAGGGGTATGTCCTACGAGGAGAAGTTAAGGAAAATCGACCTGACGACACTGGAGGACAGGATAGATAGCAGGGATATGATAACGACATATAAAATACTGAGAGGAATTGACAAGGTGAACGGAGACAGGATGTTCCAGAGATGGGACACAATAACAAGGGGACTCAGTTGGAAGTTGAAGACTCAGATGAATCACAGGGATGTTAGGAAGTATTTCTTCAGTCAGAGTTGTCAGGAAGTGGAATAGTCTGGGAAGTGATGTAGTGGAGGCAAGATCCATACATAGCTTTAATTAAGATTGGTGTGATAAAGCTCATGGAGTAGGAAGAGTGACCTAGCAGCGACCAGCAAAAAGGCAGGGCCTGGAGCTGTGACTCAACCCTGCAACCACAACTAGGTGAGTGCATATATATATATATATATATATATATATATATATATATATATATATATATATATATATATATATATATATATATATATATATATATATATATATATATATATATATATATATATATATATATATATATATATATATATATATATATATATATATATATGTCTCGTAATTGCACATTTATATAAATACCACAGTGCAAATAGGAAAAATACCTGAACACTTTTATGTGCTTGAACACACATCTTCAGAGGAACAGGAAGAGGCAAGAGAAGAACATTTTAAATGTTACACTGAGGTGACACCTCACTCAGAGGTGACAACACCTCACTCAGAGGTGACAACACCTCACACAAACTCGTCCTACGCATAAATTTGTCCAACATCAAGTTAAATTGTTCGCCTGACAAAGAATACATACACTGTATTTTTTTTTTTTTTTAAATATTTTTACCTTTAAGATTATGAACAATATTCTGGACTATAAAATTGTCAGCTTATAGATTCCAGAACTCAAATTTGAAACATGTTTTGCATCATGTTTGATAAGAGATGATTCCACAATATTTCGTTGAACTGTAGAATTACAGGGAAGTAATTCTTTTGCATCAGTCCCATCCACACAGTGTCTTAAATCTTTCACATGAATGAACAAATCACTGGACTCTTGTCCAATAGTTATTGCAATAGTTATTGCAAGATTTTCCAGTTTTTCCTAAATAAAAGATTCTTTGGGAGAATTTTCAATTAACTTTTGCTTTATAGTACTGTCATATTTAAAAACAACTTTAACATTGAAGTATTCAAGAGCTTGTGGAAGACGAGAGAGATTTTCATCATATGGTAAAACCATGGTCTATAAACTGACAGGTCCGACGTTGTACCTCCTAGACTACGGGACGTCTAATAGGAAAGGATCGGAAACAGTACTTCTGTACATGACTTGATAAATTGTAAAGACACTATTATAAACAACTCAACACACGAAGGACTTGAACCCATGGCAAGCCAGTCCTAAAATTAGGAAGCCAGTGGGCTACCCTCATTTTATTTCAATACACTCGCCAGCTAAATTTGAGAGCTAAATGCGGCGAGATATTTTATTTTTGCGGGATGGGTCGGCAAGCCAGCGTGAAGCCTCGATCATTAAACCAAAAGCTTCACTTGTGACCAGCCTCAAGCTTCACTGAGAGTGTCATCATGTACTGGGAACCACCTCAAACTTCACTTAGTGGACCAACGAGTAACGTCAAGGGACTTTTTTTTTCGTTTCCTCTGACATTCAGAATACAACACTTCTAATAATGTGAAAACCTTGGAGACTATGTCAACGGGGCTGACACCATATCAGGAGGAAGTGTAGTCAGAGTACAAGAGAACGAGTACACGAGTCCTGTTTCCTTATCAGTGAGGGTGAAGGCAAGCCAGTGGTCAGGGGTTTCACAAGTGATAGTACATTAAAATTAAATTACATTACACTTGAAGTAAATTACATTCTTCTGCTGCTCTGATTTAGATGACACTTTATGGAGTGAGTGATGGTGAAAGTGTTACTTCTTTTTCGGGTCACCCTGCCACTGTGGGAGACGGCTGGTGTGCTGAAAAGAAATGTAAATGAATAACTATGAAGCGAAGCAAAGAAAACTTGTTTTAAGGTGTTTCACCTGCTAAGAGCTGCATCAAGTTCATGGATTACTTAAATGCAGTGGTACATGGGGAAGGTCAGGTGCTATATCGGTGAGGTCAAGTGATGCCGGGCAGATGTGAAGTCAAGGGAATCGGGTAGTGGTATTTTCTCTTATACGTTGACGTAAGATTGGTTGTGGATTTAGTGTAAATAAAATTTATATCCCTCTGTTTTGTAAGATAGTAAGAAGGATAGTGGCAGCCTCACCATACCTGCCTCTGGTTCTGTCACTATCTTTGTAAATAATGAGTGTTTATTATAACTTATTATGTATGTGTGTGTGTGTGTGTGTGTGTGTGTGTGTGTGTGTGTGTGTGTGTGTTCTGGAATTCTTGTACAGGATCTAAATCCCTTGCTGTCTCACATGCATAAAGTCGACCACAGCCACTGCAAGGTGTTCTTAAGACTCTTGCTGTGTTTGTGGTTTTACCGGTGTTTTTACTGAATTATTTGATGGTTTTGGTGGCGAGTACGTCGACGTTCATGTTGGCTTTCAGCGGGAAATATCAATCATAACTTGGTATTTATGTCTGCTTTGGGTTTGGAGAGAATGTTGGAAGCCTTGCTTCTGTAAGAGTGGATGAAGTGCAGAGAAGATTACAGGGTGCAGAAAGCTTCTTCACTGAATGTTTGTCCTAGTGGAAATTCACTGCTGCAAAAATAAAAAGCCTACAGTTACTCATCTCTTGGTACTAAAATCGTGCTGTGAGTATAAGTTTAATAGGGCAGCCTTGTTGGCAGGCTTTCTATAGATTATGAATTGGAAATGGTCGCCATTCATGATGAGAAGGATATCTAGAATAGGTATACAGTCATCCTTTTCTCTCAAGGTAAATTGAAATGAGGGTTGAACGTGCTTTCATGTCTGGGTAGGATAACCAAGACAACTTCAATATATCTGTGTCAGGATAAAAACACTGCATTGTTCCATCACATAAATGTAGAGTCATAGAATCAGTTTCCATGATTCTGGTTTGTTGATGGGCGTTATCGACAAGCAGAGAAAGATAAGGGAATTTGTTATGATTAGTAAAATTCTACATTTTGATACTTGAACGAAAATACTGAGTCTCCGTTGAACACATTTCTCCCTAAATTTGACAAATCGTGAAGTGGAGGAACGTCACCGACCATCACAGTGTAAGGTGTGAGTGTCACCTGAGTAGGAATGAAAGTATTTCTTAACAGAATCCACTGAACAAGGCAGCTTACCTACCTAAACAACCCAAAATTTGACGGAAAACGCCGCCTACAAAATTGTTGGAAAATTACCGAGAGATTCCCGCCCTTAAGGACGTTTCTGGGGGTCAACGCCCCCGCTGCTAGGTCTCATATCAGACCTCAATGACAGCATGAATGACAATGTAAAACAGACCCAATGGTTTGACCAGAGTTGCAAAGAAGCTGAATATAAAAGCCAGAGAGGAATAAAGAAAGTGCGGAGTAAGGAGGAAGATGGATTACATAGCAATTACCAAGATATCCAAGAACGAGTTTGAATAGTTAGAGAAATGGAGAGAATAATGTTCTCACATACGTCACAATTAGCACAGTAACCCGAATTAGCGGCCATATTGGCGATGCGGCAGAGTAAACACACTAATAGAAACAACGACTAAAGTTTCTGAAAAGTTGAAAGAAGAGGTTTGAAAATACCGAGACTGTCTTGATATGCGGAAAAGTCGGAGATATGAGGAGGAACGTTAAGGTTAGTAAATGGCCAAGATATATGAAATGAAAGAGTGGTCAATTGAAGTTACAGTGTTACTAGCAGACATGAATCCACACAGTATCCACACAGTCATGTATCCACACAGTATCCACACAGTCATGTATCATGTCACCAAGTTCAAATACATCAGAGAATTTAAAAGAGTACAGAACCTTGGATGTATAAATTCAGATTTTCTTGTGACTGGGATGATGACAATAAAAAATAAAGATAAAGAATAAAAGCCACAATACCGTGATTGGAACACTACACAAATAACCCGCACATAGAATGTAATTTATGACGACATTTTGTTCGTAGAGGGGGGCGGGGCCGGGAGCAAAACGAGAGGAGGTAGTAGTATAATAGGTAGAAGAAGTGGTGGTAGAGGTAGTGGTAGTAATAATAATAATAATAGTAGTAGTATAAGTATGATAAACAACAAAAGTCTAACTCAAAAGGGAATTTACATGAATATCTCAGATCTGTTTATTAAACAAGCCATTAATATATAAAACTGGTCAATTAGCAAGAACTCATTTAAAATTAAGTCCTAAAATTTTCTTATATATATTTAAAGACATATTTGTTTTATTTATGATAATTCAAAAATTAATGAGTATGTACCAAAAGAACCTTACAAATTATCCTAACCTTATTATAACAAACGCAATTTAATTAAGCTTAATTCAACTAAATATATTTAATATAAGTTTATAATAACTAATAATAAACAAACTCAATGAAATATATTTTTTTCGTTAGGTTCAGAATAATTTTTGCGAAATTATTGCATACACAAATTTTCGCTTGTCTTACTCGGCAAGAAGAACGTTGGGGAATTTTATGGTGTTTCCGGGGGAATTGTGACCACTACTCAACACAGTGTGATGTCCTGTAGATTATGTACATTCTGTAGAATTAGTTTGTTTTTAATATAATTTGTGACATTCAATGAAGTTTATTGAATATTATATTAAATTAAAAATAAATATTTCACTATTTATCTGACTTATTCTTGGTTTTTATTCACATAATTTAGAGTCCATCATCAGTCAAAAAAAAAGAGGGTACGATGATTCATATGTTCAGTATGGTTTCACATCCGTCATTATCAATGGAGAAGAAATGTTCCAATGTGTCATTTGTAGCAAAACTTTGTCAAATTATTCAATTAAACCAACGAAGTTGAAGAAACATTTGCAAAATGTTCATCCTCAACACAAGAACAAAATGTTCATCCACAACACATGGACAAAATGTTCATCCACAACACATGGACAAAATGTTCATCCTCAACACAAGGACAAAATATTCATCCTCAACACAAGGACAAAATGTTCATCCTCAACACATGGACAAAATGTTCATCCTCAACACAAGGACAAAATGTTCATCGTCAACACAAGGACAAAATGTTCATCCTCAACACAAGGACAAAATGTTCATCGTCAACAGCGATATTCCAAAACATGAACCAAAAGATTATTGAAGTTTCTTATGACGTAACACTGGTGATAGCAAAGCAGAAAAAACAAACATACAATTTGGAAAGTTTGATCCAACTTTGTGCTCTCACAATGGTGAAAATTGTGTTAATAAATGAACTGGAGAAAAAACTTGTACCAGTTTCACTATCAAACAACAGTTCAAAGGAGGATCAGCAACATTGCCATTGACATCAAGGATCAAGTTATACAGGAGATCAAGTCTGCAACATTTAGTTTAAGTTCAACTTGATGAATCAGCTGATGTGGCATCGTGTTCCCAGTTGCTGGTGTTTGCAAGATATCTTAACTCAGCTTCATTTAAAGAAGAGTTTCCTTTTTTGTTCTCTTGACACAACTACCAAGGCCTCAGATATTTCAGAAAAGGTTTCATCTTTCTTTGAATCAGAAAATCTTGTGGGATAATGACTGTGGATGCTGTACAGATGGACCACCAGCTTTGTTGGGCCCAAAATCTGGATTTCAAGTTTGTGTGGAAAAGTGAGATTCAGTAGTGAAAGTCATTCAGTGTATGATTCATCGTCAGACTCTGACCTCGGAAGTACTTCCAGCTCCACTTGGGAAGGTTTTGGACCAAAAAATACAAACTGTGATATTTTTCAAAGGAGAAGATCTTAACTCACGACTTTTCAATCAGTTATGTATTGACATGGATGCTGACCATCATTTGCTTCTTTTCCTCACTAATGATCGATGTCTTCCAAGATGGAATGTAACTGAGCGAGTATTTGAGCTTAGAGATGAGCTCAGATTATTTTTTGAAGTTCAGAGTTGGATGGAATGTTTTGTCTGGTTGGATGATGATTAATGGATGATGCGCCTTACCTATTTGGTTGACATTTTTGAGCAGCTGAATAAATCGAATCAGATGCAAGGAAGGACTACAACCATCATAAAATTCAGGGATTCCTTGAAAGCTTACACGAGCAAGCTGGAAACTTAGAAGAGAAAGATCAAGATCAATCTTTGAGACACTGTCAACAGTTCGTGTTGCTGGTGGTGCTGTTGCAGGTGATTCTAGAAATTGTAAAAAAATTAAATTTTGCAAAAAAATGACAGAACTGAAAAATAAATTCAGCCGCTATTTTCATGAACTCAGTGATGAGAAGTTAGATTTAATGCGAAATCCATTTAAATTGCCAGTTGAAAAAAAGTTCCTGATGATTGTGAAGATGAATTTTTGGAGCGTGATTCCTACCCAGAAAAGGCTATTCATGCATTGCTTCTGTTCGTGTCAACATATCTTTGTGAGTCAGGTTTTTCAACTCTGTCGCAAATGAAAACGAAGTAGATTGAAGGTTGACAATGACTTGTGTTGTGCCCTTGCAGGCATTTTCCGATTAACTGGCGAAGAAAAAACAAATCACAGGTTTCTCATTGATAGTAATCTTCATCAGAATAAAATGACTTGCGAGACCCTGGCATTCTATTGAACTTTTTGTTTATTGAAGTATACTTCAGTACACTTCAGTATACTTCAGTAACTTTAGTCTGTTAAGTAATTAGTTATGAATGTAAAACAAAAAATAATCCAAGTAAATGTATATGTATATAGACAAAATAAAAGCTTCTCAATATTATATGCATATTATTTGGAATGCACTTTTTGAGTTGGACAATCTTGGGAAGGAGGGAATGACATTCTCATATAAGGTGAAAAGGGTCAATGGGACAAAAAAAAATTGAGAACCAATGATATAGACGTACCTTGACTTAACAAAAAATTCCAAATGCTAATAAAATAAATGTCAGGTGTGGGAGAGATGACAACCCAATAACAAAGTAAGACATCCAGACGATAAAAGAAAACTGGTGGAGCAATAAAAGCTCTGGAGGAGCTGAGTGCTGAGGTGTCATTATCGTTGAACTTATTCAACGGCGGTGAAGCCCCGTGTGAAGCCCCGTGTGAAGCCCCGTGTGAAGCCCCGAGTGAAGCCCCGTGTGATGCCCCGTGTGAGGCCCCGTGTGAAGCCCCGTGGGAGGCCCCGTGTGAGGCCCCGTGTGAGGCCCCGTGTGAGGCCCCGTGTGAGGTCCCGTGTGAGGCCCCGTGTGAAGCCCCGTGGGAGGCCCCGTGTGAGGCCCCGTGTGAGGCCCCGTGTGAGGCCCCGTGTGAAGCAATAGCTGTGATCAGTGTAAAAACCAGTACGCTGCTGGACATCCACAAGTGGGACTGGAGGATAGTGAAGAAGTTTGGATTTACACAACTGAAGTTTACCTTCTCTTATTTTTTTATAAAATCTGATTATCTTTTCTGCCATAGTCGGTGTGTGACCCTACGGGCTTAGCGCTTTTCCATAATAATAATAATAACGATAATAATAATAATAGTTTTAATGACAATAATAATAATAATGACAATAAGAATAAGAATAACAATAATAATAATGACAATAATAATAATAATAATAATAATAATAATAATAATAATAATAATAATAATAATAATAATAATAAGTTCAGAAAACAAATCAGTACTATACTGGTTAACTTTCAATTGAAGAGACTCGCCTGAAGTCCTCTACGAGTACATATTCAGAGGCGCTCTCTTGTATCTTGCACTGTTTTACCATATTATTTTGGGTGTATGAAATACGATATGAAACTCCGGGTGCAGTGTTGGTGTGCAGGATGCACGAGGAGGGTGACACTAGTACATACGTTGAGGCTTGTGTTACTACTACCCGCACGCCTCTACCAGTACACACACACACACACACACACACACACACACACACACACACACACACACACACAAATCAGACTTCAGTATAGACTATGCTGGGATAAAAAAATCTTGACTGCCCTCCAGTGGGAAAGGAACTTGGAAGTAAAATCAACGAATGAAGCGGTGGGAGGCGGCGGGAACATTGATAACCCAAATCAGAAGGAACAATGGTAAGGATAGAGAGGAGCCATGGGTCATCATGAGGCGCAAAGATGCAAAAAGCTGAAATAGACAAAGCATGGAAAAATATAAAAGAAAACAAGCGAACAAACTAGACAGTAACGAACATGCATGGGTGAGACTCGTTGAAATCTGTGCCATAAGTGGAGAATGACTCATCTGATCGGCTTCCCTGAGCGCAAGGTTCTTGCTGTCATTGTGTAGCTTAAATCCTAATTTGCCAATTATACTATGTAAACAGCCATATTTAAATTCAATAACTAAAGAATGCTCCTTCTTCTGATCGACTTGAAAATATTATTGACGCAGCGTTCTGTAAGAAGGTTGACAACCCATCAGGTAATCTGAGTAGATTCAGATTCAAAATTATATTGCAATTGTTAAAGAACTTTTGGATTGTTGGAATCTGTTCAGTTACTAGACAATACCTTTTTCGATCTTTAAACCTTCTTGGGTTTTATTAAAGGAAAACATGGTATTTACTTTGAGCTGTGTCAATTTCAGTTTGCCAATTTTATTAAATAAATTGTTTCCATGTAATAGCTAGAGAATGCCTCTTCTGATCGGATTCAAACCCCAAAACGCTGGTGTTTCTTAATTAGAAGTACTTTTCTATTGATTTTGAGCGGTGTGGATGCTAATTTGCCAAATTTTTAATAAAACAATTTTGTCAAAATGAATATTCTTAAAAAATAAAAAGCAAACTTTTACAGGATTGTAGAGTATTTAAAATAGAATACAAATAAGAAAAATGAAAAAAAAAATATTAAAAATTTGCAGTTTTACGGCGTTTTTTTTAAACGACGATGATACACTTTCCTATTTTCACACCATTCTCTGCAGCATTTTTCTTTTCTTGCTCCAAAATTTTGGTTTATAACTCAAGAATGAGTTATTCGCTCAGTTTCAGATTTTCAGCGCTGGTGTCATGTATCTTGAGCATGATTCACAGCACTGTTTCCTATGTGTGGCTGCCTTATGTATCATGCCACACACTCCACTCCCAGATACAATTTACGTGTCGTAACTGGAGAACAACGTCCTCTGATCGTCTTCAGAATGTCAACAGTGTTGTATCCTACTGAGAAGAAGATTAGTGTTGTTAATGGAGTGTGTTGACACTACTGCTTCCACTACCACCATTGCCAATAACACAACGTCTTTTTCTTCCTCTCTTTGTCCCGTCCCTGTCCCCCTCGCCTTTATATTCTGGCTCCCTCACTCTTTTGTGTTAGTGTGACTTGTAAATGGTACAAGTCGGACCGAAACGTCGTCGTATGGTTCCCTCTCTTGTGTCCGGGTTGTTTGTGTATTGTTTGTTGATGTCAGTTTACCACTTTCTATCTAGAAATGGTATAGTATTATTTTGCCTCATTGTATTAATTTATCTTGATGCTGGTGAGAGGCTCTTGATCCAAGGAACTGGACTTATCCTTCCCTTCCTTGGATGGAACCTGAATACCTCCCATTCCTAAGGCACTACATGACCCCAGCGGGTTTAGAGTTTTCCCCTGATAATAAAACAGTTGTGAATAGCAACAATCTTTAATGGCTGATTCATCTTATGAATTTAGGCTGTGTAGGCATACACTTTGTTGCATTATGTGCAGTAACTGGAGACTGCATCTTGTGGTTGGCTTTAAACTTTTAGTGCTGATGTGTTTTTCTCAATGGGAACTTTGCCATGATTTCAGGTTGTATAAGTTTTAATATGCCAGTTTCATTAATCAAATTGTTTTCTATGCAATAATTATAGAATGTCTCTTCTGATTAGACATCAGTCACAGTGCTTGACTTTACTGGCTTAACCTGGGTTCAGTCTGCTTAACGTTTATTTATTAAAACTTAATTGCTTACTTGCATATTTAATTAAACCTTAAACGCAGGTTAATCTTACTTAGAGAAAAGTTTGTGTATTTATTTTGGCGCCAGTGTTGGTCCCAGTGTTGGTCCCAGTGTTGGCGCCAGTGTTGGTCCCAGTTTGACTTTTTTTTGTTTATGGAAGCAAATGGGAAAATTAAAATCTGATCTCTGAGTATCTCATAATTGGCTTCACCTTTTAAAGATGATAACTTGATAATGTAGATGTTGAGCGGCTTGAAACTTAGTGTGCTGGTGTATTTTAGGCGATAACTTGCGGATGTCAAATCTGAATCGCTTCAACTTTGATCCACTAGTAATTCACTGCATTAGAATGTTATGCCGCACTCTGCACTAACTTTTTTTTGCGTGCAATGAGGTACAGGGGGCTGGGGTTGTGCTGCAAGGGGATATCTTGCTCGCATCGCCCAGTCTCCTAGTTTCTTATGTAAGCTTCCTTTTATTATGACTGTACATGATTCCCCCCTCATGCACGTACATGCTTCCTCACTCCCTTATGTACGTACATGATTCCTACCCTATATACGTACATGATTCCTCCCTATGTACGTACATGATTCCTCCCTCATGTATGCACATGCTCCCTACCCTATGTACACATTCTTTTCCTCCTACATTACCTCCTCTTCTTCCTCCTCCATCTCTCTCACTATTCCCCCCTTCTCCAATAATGTCCCACCACACTCTACCACAAATACATCACCTCCCACTTCCCCTCTTTCGTTTCTTCTTTCCCTTTCCCTCCCCTCTCCTCTATCTCCCCTCTTCCTTCACCTCCCCTCCCCTCCCTCTATACCTCCCCCCCCCCCTTAACAATGCCACGCGCGCAACATTATGTGTGAACCACTTCCGAACACCCGCAAATCACAGCGTCAACTATGAGGTGAATTAATTACAGTGCGGCGAGTGCTAACCTCGCCCTTGCCCACCCCGCACCGAAGGGTCATTTACGCCTAATTTATTCCGGACAAGAGATGGACCGGGGATAAGCTGGGTCTTATTCATAATGTTTTGGTTTATTTCAACAGCTGACGTTCAGGGCGACGGGAAAACTTTCAGTAATAGATTTCTTCTATCATTTGTATTTACTGGAACTATTTCTGCAAAACTGAAAGTGTAAATTAGTTCAAGGCATCGGGTAAATAATAGATTTTAAAAAGAAGGTAGTTTTAGATGGTTTCTATGTATCGTTTATACTGTGATGAACGAAGTTTCCTGCGAGTGAGCGAAAGGAGTGTGGGAATACTTGGCTGGGTCAAGAGGATAACTCGCATATAAATATTTACACTTAAAATTAAATCCTTAAATGGGGCCAGTGATCCTGGTTTTTATGTGGTGGATAATCGTGGTTTCTGTCGTGGATAATCATTGTAGTATTATGGAGGAGGTCGGTGGTTCCGTGTGCTGTGATGACCTCGTTTACACTGTGTGTAGCAATACTTGATGTGACATCTCAATTATAACCTGTCTATATTTTGTTGTGGTTATTTTCTTATACTCTTGGGACTTCCCTCGAAGGTATGGATATGTATAAAGCTTACATCCGAAGGACCTGGATTCG
The DNA here is from genome assembly GCA_009830355.1 of Cherax destructor. Lineage (NCBI taxonomy): Eukaryota > Metazoa > Arthropoda > Malacostraca > Decapoda > Parastacidae > Cherax > Cherax destructor. The sequence goes on from WNWK01006321.1 coordinate 58,771, forward strand.
ATCCCTACTCAAGCGGAAACGTTGAGCACGTCTCCTAACACCTGTTGTTCTTGCAAACTTCTTCACTTTTTCTGGCTTCTTGACATGCTTGATCAGGTGTGGGTTGCATACTGGTGCTGCATACTTCAAGACGGGCCTGGCGTAAGTAGCATACTGTGTCACGAATGATTTTTCTGCTGAGAGTCCTAGAGACTAATCTTTGATTTGTCAATGCTTATATGCTGTGTGATTCTGGCAATATGCTCGGTACTATGCTCACCCCGAGGCCCTTCTCCTAGAGTGAAGTTTGCAGCCTTTGGCCTCAGAACCTGAACTCCATTTGCGATCCTCTTTGCCCTTCCTGATATTCATAACCTTGCATTTGCTTTTTTTTTTTTCCAAAAGTAGCTTGTCAGACCAGTGCTGCTGTTGTTTTTTATTATTTTCATGGGTTTCCCATCAATTGCGAATAGCGGAACTTTGTAGAACAGTCCCTGTCACACTTGTCCATTTCTATGCCCCTTAACAGACAATCGCTATTTATTTCCTTCATTTAAGGTATTCCTACATTCTCCTCTAGCTTTTGCCACAGTGCAGCACTGTGCCAAAGGCCTTCTTAGAATCCAAGAACATGAAGTCCACCTAACTCTCTCTCTCTCTCTCTCTCTCTCTCTCTCTCTCTCTCTCTCTCTCTCTCTCTCTCTCTCTCTCTCTCTCTCTCTCTTACCTCACTTTATTTTACATTGTCAATGAACTCATGCAAATTTGTGAAACAGAATTTGCCATCTCTAAAATCGTGCTGGTTGATGTTTAAGAAATCGCTTCTTTCCAGCTGCTACACCAGCTGCTACACCAGCTGCTACACCAGCTGCTTGGTGTGCGGGTTAATGACACTGGCCTCTAGTTTAATGTAACCTAAATTAGCCAAAGAAAGAACCCTGAAGGAAAGTATAGAATATAACTTGGGTATATCTGTGTCAAACATTAGCAATAAAACTGGGAGAGAAGTTAATAATAAATATTAATGTCAGAAGAACACAGATAAAATCCTGAGTAGATTTATCACTCACTGTGATAACATAAACATAGATAAGCATACTTAGGGAGCAGCTTGCAATGTAAACTGACTGACGTAGTAGTCAGGCTTAGGCTTGGTTCCTAGCAGACACACAAATGATGATCAGACTTAATGCAAAGTATGTGGTCAGCCTTATGATCACATTCTTGAACACTATGTGCTTGAATGTCCACTTATTGGAAAATATGGAGGTACATAGTATAATAACCTATGTGACACACGAAATCGTAATAACATGACTGCAAATTAATCACAGACGGGTTGGGACTCGAACCCGTGGCAAGGGTGTTTTAAAACTCGCAAGACGTGTGCTAACCACCGGTCTAGAAACATATTACAGTGGAACCTCGGTGTTCGAACGTACCGGACCTCGAACAAACCGGAGTTCGAACAATTTCATTAAAAAAAAAATGACCCAGTCTTCGAACGTTTTTCTGGATTCCGAACACGCTGACTTGTTTAAAATTCAGTTGTAAAAAACTTTACAGGAAAGTCCTGTTTCAAAAGTGTTTTGAAGTGACCTCTGACGCTGACCTAACTCTCAGAGACTTTTGGAAGAGTCAGTTCAACATCCTCCAGTGTGTGAGGCTGATAATTAAAGCCTGGAAAAGACTGTTTCGGGCGTCGAACTTTTCGCAGTTCGAACACCACCTAAGTGCAAATTAAGTTCAAATACCAGGACTCCACTGTACCTCCTTGGTTGACCCTTGTTAGGCCGGCATGGACCAGTGGTTAACACACTGGACTGAGAGTTTTATGACTCGCATAACATAGGTTCGAGCCTCACCCTCCTTGTTTTACGATAATTATATATATAACCTATGTGATACGTCAAATCATCTTAATACATACAAGACATTTTAAGCAAATACAATAAATTTGCTTGAAAGAGATGAAATATAAAATTGCATGTATTTACCTAGATAACCTCTAGCTAACCCTTATGGAGTCCCTAGGCCTCTTGTGTGCCTATATGCTCTTGCGCTACCCTCTACAAGAACAAGCCGTGCATAATAAACTGGCCACTTCGCTGGCAAAATCTAAATCAATGATGACAGACTCATTAATGAAAGAGAAATCAAGGTCAGTGCCATGATATCACTTAAGATTCATTAGGAAAGTGAGGTGGTCAGTTGGCAGCGTAAACACCTGATGGGTAATTCATAGTTCAATACTTGTGGAGGTGGAAAAGGAGCAGATGTTGCCTGTGTCCACAGGCACATGTGGACACAGACACATGTGGACACATTGACATTTGGACATAGACACATGTGAACACAGACAAGCATGCAGAACCAAACTTCACTGGGACAACATCTCGCTTTATCAAGTTATGAGTTGATGAAGGCCACTTTGAGAGAAACTCTCTTCAAATTAAGTCTAGCTCTACTAACTTGTGTCTTTGTCCATAAGAGCAGAGCAACCTTTACAGAGCAGAAGTAGCCTTGGCAGAGCACTTGTAGCCTTGACAGAGCAGATGCAGCAGATGCTGCCTTGACAGAGCAGATGCAGCAGATGCTGCCTTGACAGAGCAGATGCAGCAGATGCTGCCTTGACAGAGCAGATGCAGCAGATGCTGCCTTGACAGAGCAGATGCAGCCTTGACAAAGCAGATGCAGCAGATGCTGCCTTGCCAGAGTAGATGCAGCCTTGACAGAGCAGATGCAGCCTTGACAGAGCAGATGCAGCCTTGACAGAGCAGATGCAGCAGATGCTGCCTTGCCAGCGTAGATGCAGCAGATGCTGCCTTGACAGAGTAGATGCAGCAGATGCTGCCTTGACAGAGCAGATGCAGCAGATGCTGCCTTGACAGAGCAGATGCAGCAGATGCTGCCTTGACAGAGTAGATGCAGATTTAGGTACACATTTTCAGATATAGATTTTATAGATTTAGACGTCCAGGCAGCTAGTTTATTGTGCACCTGATATCCATCCTGTGGAGGGCAGCGCAAGAGCATAATCATACACAAAAAGCCTAGGAACTAGGCCCCAAAAGAGTTAACAGATATATAAACTACCTAGAAACTAGGCCTCTATAGTATATTGCGTAATCATTCAAATAAATAAATTGGTCTAAATATATCATGTTGTTGCGGCTTAGGGCAAGAATAATGGAGGACACCATCGGTGTAACTAAGATTTTTCAGTTACGTCATCATCTCCAGGGGGCTGTTGAAACACTTTTATGTAATGACATATCTAACTCATACTCAGTGAAAAGAATAATCTATAGTCAATATTTTGCCTGATGATGCAAATCAATTTCAACTTTTCTTCAGAAAGGTTGATTTGCCCTAAACGAGATGGAAGATTTTTAGGCCTGGATGTTGTGTCTGTTATTGAAGAGGTCATTAGTTTTTCCCAGGACGATAAGGATGAGCAGCATTTTCCCTCTCCAGGTTGTTGGGTCTGAGCCTCTCAAGCCAACACTGAGAGACAGTTGTGTTGCAGAGGTCTGAGCCAGACCTCTGCAACACAATTGTCCTCAAAGTTTTGTTAAGTTATACCATGAATTAATGAAAGATCCTGGACTTCACCTTACGAAGCAGACGAAGCAAATGCGATAGTAATTATGGACAAGGTAGATTAAAGTGGAAAATGAACATGTTATTAGAAGACGGGGGTATCTACGTGCCTCTTAACAGCAGCTTATCATAGACACAGACGATGATAAATTAAATGAAAAGTCTGCAACCTTAAGTCAAACAGACTATGGTATCATGAATGACTGGTACGGGAAGGAAGTCTCCCGCCTCCCCCCAGGTCGTACAACAACACTCCCCCTCGGTCATACATCAACACTCCCCCTCGGCCGTACATCAACACTCCCCCTCGGTCGTACAACAAAACTCCCCCTCGGTCGTACAACAACACTCTCCCTCGGTCGTACAACAACACTCCCTCTCGGTCGTACAACAACACTCCCCCTCGGTCGTACAACAACACTCCCTCTCAGTCGTACAACAACACTCCCTCTCGGTCGTACAACAACACTCCCCCTCGGTCGTACATCAACACTCCCCCTCGGTCGTACAACAACACTCCCCCCAGGTCGTACAACAACACTCTCCCTCGGTCGTACAACAACACTCCCTCTCAGTCGTACAACAACACTCCCTCTCGGTCGTACAACAACACTCCCTCTCGGTCGTACAACAACACTCCCTCTCGGTCGTACAACAACACTCTCCCTCGGTCGTACAACAACACTCCCCCTCGGTCGTACAACAACACTCCCTCCGTCGTACAACAACACTCTCCCTCGGTCGTACAACAACACTCCCTCTCGGTCGTACAACAACACTCTCCCTCGGTCGTACAACAACACTCCCTCGGTCGTACAACAACCTCTCCCTCGTCGTACAACAACACTTCCCTCGGTCGTACAACCCCCCTCGGTCGTACAGCAACACTCTCCTCTCTCCCCCTCGGTCGTACAGCAACACTCCCTCCCCCGTCGTACACAACACTTCTCCTCCGTCGTACAACAACACCTCTCCTCGGTCGTACAACACTCCCCTCTGTCGTACAACAACACTCCCCCTTCCTTCGGTCGTACAACAACACTCACCCTCCCCTCGGTCGTACAGCAACACTCCCCCTCCCCTCGCTCGTACAGCAACACTCACCCTCCCCTCGGTCGTACAGCAACACTCCCCCTCCCCTCGGTCGTACAACAACACTCACCCCCTCGGCATATCTAAACACATATTTGCAAATAATTTTCCCCTGGGCGTGTGCGTCCCCTCGGACCCCCTGGTGAGCCAGCTCTTCCCCCTAGTGTGCGTGATGATGGGTTTGTCTTCCCCCGGGCTACTGTTTCCAGTCTTCACGGCCACCCATCAGGGCACTGAGGACGCCTGTCTCATCCTCACACAAAATAATCCTTTTAATATAAGAATCACCATTTTCACTTCTCTTTCTCTGGAACAGTTTTTCCTGTTAAGTTGTATGGTACATTCAGCGCAGCTTGGGACTGTTTTAACAGATGTAATTTACGTTTTTATTTCTGGTTCTGAGGACAAATGGTTGAAAATGGTAAAATTGTGAGCGCAGCGCCACGTGACGTCACAATATGGAACCTGCCGTCTCTTGTTTACAAACACGCCGGGTCCTTGAGGAGGGGGGAGGGGCACAGGGATGCTCCAGTGGAGGGACCCCATGAGAGTCCCTGGGAGGGGACCAGGGAGAGGACAAGGACTAGATGAGACAGAGGGAGGCTCATTCCCGCTCCCTTTCAAGCCGCGATCTACAATGTTAATACTACTTAAAGTTAAATAGACCAGTTTTCTGGTTATATATATATATATATATATATATATATATATATATATATATATATATATATATATATATATATATATATATATATATATATATATATATATATATATATATATATATATATATATATATATAATATTCACCCGTATTAGTACTGTGCATGGTAGCGCAAAAATATATGGATTCGCCCATTATTATTAAAAGAGATAATAATCGTTAAATGTACTAAGTAATGGTAAAATATCTTTTTTGGTGTTGGTTCGCCGGGAATTCTCCCGGTCCGGGCCTATTCCAGATGGCGACCCGGCTCCGGCTCCCTGTCAGAGGAGTATCAGAGACCAATGTCTCCCACGGGAGGAGGTACAAGTACCCCCTCATCGTTGGGACCAACTGTCCCCAGGCCTAGCCACATTCCCCACCAGCACGGGGCTGGTAGGGAGAAGCTAGGCCTCTCTGGTCTGCCATCTTCCCCGCCCCAGGGAGGCTGACGGGAAGAGCAGTCTTGCGAGCTGCAGATGGTAGCAAGCTCTAGCACCTACCCTGCCCTAGAAGGGCTGGGCATGGTGTCGATCCAAAATATCTTTAGTAATAATTAATATATTATATATCACTTTATAGTTTCCTTTAATATTATATAAAATTATATTAACAAAAACGTTATTATAACGGAAAATTTTGTTATTTCTTCTGAAAATTAATATAATTTTACATACATTATTATGCGAAAGCCACTTAAAATTAAATAAATAATTGTAGCAACAAAAACAAAAACAGCAATAATAATAATAATTATAATAATAAAATTTATGTTTTCAGTTATTAATACATGAATACAAGTATTTTAAAGGAGTATATAAGTGCAGTTTTTACACTATTCCTTTTCACGTTTAGCTTCATAAAAAGACAAGATAATCAGGAACAAAACGTTAAAGCAAATAAGTATATTATTATTAGGTGAGGGTTCCACACAGGTGTTACATGTATATATTTTGCCTATATCTGTTTTATTTTGTTTGTGACTACACACCTGTTTGTATTCACCTGTTTGTAATTCCAGAGGTCGTTTTTCAGCTCCTGGCCGGATTTACTGCCTCCTAGCCTCGTGGGTTCTATTATAACTATTCATAAGAGTATGCTCTGGAGCCCGCCTCCTCTGCTTATCTGTGTCTTTAACTTCTAATCCTGGTATTGTGTACCCATATCTCGCCTCTCGAACAGTCTGTCTCTGTCCACCCCATCATGTCTTCTGATTCTTCTGTTCTCTTATACAGTCAAGTTCAATTCCTGAAACCTGTCCAACGACTGTCCCTTAGTTTCTGGACTAGTCTCTTTGCATACTTGTTCACTTTCCTCGGAGCTCCACTATTTACACGTTCCCATTCTGACATTTCTTTCCGGGCAATCACTTATTGTCTCCTTCTCAGTGTAGTGTATTCCGTTATTCCTGCCTACGCCTTACGTTTTTGCCCCAGTCTCTTTTGAGGTCCAATACCAAATGGCTTCTTGCGGCCCAAAGATACAAGGTTCACTGATTTCTCTCTATCCTGCCTCACTTATGTTACATAACAAAAAGGCACAATACCATGACTGGAGCAATACAAAAATAACCCACACATAAGAGAGAGGAGCTTACGACGACGTTTCGGTCCGACTTGGACCATTTACAGTCACACTAACAGAAAGAAGAAAAGGAGGCAATATATATAGGCCAGCAGACAGAGACGGGACAAGAGAGGTAACAGGAAAGGACGTAGAGAGGTAGCGGTAGAGGTAGTAGTAGTAGTGGAGTGAGTCACTTCTGTAACTATCATAAAACTCCAATAGGTCTATGAGACAAGTTATGACATCTCTAAAACGTTAGTGGTTGTTTTTGAAACCACATTTCTGCAAGTGCTTCACCACTGTCCTGATATCTCATCAACTACCTTATATAACATGCATGTCAGTGTCTGATGCCTCCTGTCTCTCTCCTTAGATATTGAAACTACACTGACTGTCATCCAGAGCTTTGGTAACTGTCATGTATCCACTGACTTACTGTAGATTTTATAAGCGATTCAGACGGTATTTCTACTTCCTCTCGCAAAATCCATTTGACACTTAGCTATGTCCTATTCCATGATGTATCAAGCACAACTCTGCCCCTCTTGTGTACATGGTATCCAGTACCTGTCAGTGTACTCTTTCTCCTCGGCTCTCTGGTATTGCCAGTGTTGCCACTAAGAACGCTTCTTTTAATCATTTGTTCAATTCCTCACACATTTCCTCTTTCAGACTTATTATTAGGTCTTTTATTGTGGTTTTTCTTCTGACAATTATAAAGCATTTTCTGTTCAGAATTGACTTTTGCTGTTATGTCATTCTTAGATTGTTACCATCAATAAATGTGTGTGTGTGTGTGTAGTTACTAGTTGTCAAAGGCACTTGTCGATAGACACTTGGGCTGTGTGTGTGTGTGTGTGTGTGTGTGTGTGTGTGTGTGTGTGTGTGTGTGTGTGTGTGTGTTTTATTTTTGGATGTGTGTGTGTGTTTGCGAGCGCGCGCGCACGCGTTTAATATTTTCGAGTAATGATCGTTCTTCTTAACTGGAGTGTATGTTGGTTAGAGTGATTTGTTTAAGATCTCTGGAGGGCACGAGGGTCATTAAGACTTGATACAACCAACAAGAACGTGTTTATTCCCAAAACACTAATTAAAGTAATTTTTTTGTTTGTACATACACTCATATTTACAAAATTCTTAGTGTAAATACACTGAATTATACGCAGTTAGAAGCCTGGGTAGATCCATCACTCACTATAACAACATAAATAAGCAAGAATTCAAAGCGACTCAATACAAAGTATATGGTCAACCTCTCGGTCACTTTCCTCAACACTATGTATTTAATTGTTCACTTATTGAGGAACATACAGTATAATAACCTGTGATATGTCAAGGTATTATTTTAATGAAAAAAAAAGGATTCCTGACATATTAAGCAAATATCTAAAACAGATAAGACCATTGTAGATATAAACCTAGATGTACTTCTGCTAACCCTCGTGGGGCCTAGTACCTAGTCCATATGTGTATATATATATATATATATATATATATATATATATATATATATATATATATATATATATATATATAATATCAATATGGTACAAAAGATTTAAGAGATACATTGTTGATATAAAGATGGCATATACAGTACACGAGGTGTGAGAGATACATGTCTAGTACATATTGTTACATGTTTGTCACTGATTATAATGCGAAAATCTCATCCAGCTCTTCCGAGCTGGGGCGCGTGCCCAAAATACAGCATGCATTACCCCTCTGAACAGCAGCGCTGAGTCGCTGGAACAGAAAACTAGCTGCCCTGGGATCCCTAGTTAACCTGTTGAGTCTTTTGCCCAGCTCCTTGAGGAACTTAGATGCACTCTTTTCCCATGAGCCAAGGGTCTCTGAGCCTATGGGAACAAACATATAATGATGGGCAAGTTCTCCATATTTTCTCGACTTCTGGGACTCCCTGAAGGTGGCAGCTGCCCTCCTTCCTCCCTGGTGTATTGGAGATAGGTATCAGCCAAGGTAGATGCACATGTGTAGTCCCACACCACCTGCTTGCCGTCTGTCCAGGCTTGAAGGGTGATACCATCTGGACGCTTTTGGCTACCATCAGATCTGCATAGTTGGGGTGGTTCCCTTACTGCTGGGCATCCGGCTGTTGTGAGGCTCCTCTTGATAATGTTATTAACCTCTTCATGTCTTGCAATCTTTCCCTCGGATTTACGACACACAAGACCATGGTACCCGAATCGGTCTGCTGCTTCACTGCCACAAATACACCTGTGTTCGGCGAGAATAGGGGCGGCAAGTCGAAGGGCAACACCAATGCGGATGGTCTGTGGGTCGAGGCGTGTGCCAAGGCTGGAGTTGGGAACAGCCAAAAAAGTCCCCTGCATGAGGAGCTCTCACTGCAAGGAGGCGGGCTCTATCCTTCCCTGACACACTCTGAAGCATTGCTGAGGCTATATTCTCTACTATTGGGCCATCCCAGTGCGACTGTTTGTAGTTGTTGGGGGGAGCAGGCCTAGTTTCAGAGCCTGTTAGGTTATCCCAGATCCTGGCTCCATCAACGAACTTTTGGTCATGGATTCCAATCGTGTCCCTAAGATGTTCAAGGAGAATCGCTGCTACAAGCCCTCTGGATGCAATGCATGAAGACAGGAAAGCAGGTAGAGCAATCTGAGATGACTTGCGGACACCAATGCCTCCTAGTCTGACTGGGAGTGTAGCTTGGTCCCACTGCCCATCTTCTAGAGTAAGGTTAAGTACTTTAGTAAAGATCTGCCTCAGGATACTGTCATATTCGTGCAGTATATATATATATATATATATATATATATATATATATATATATATATATATATATATATATATAATGTCCACATACTCCCTAGGTATATATGAACTACTTTCTCTCTCAGGACAGACTGAGAGAAATACATCGTATAGAATACATTTACCTCTGTGATGGTTAGGTTATCATTCTAAATTTATACTTCATCTTATTATTTTATGCGAATCTTGTATTTTTAAATTATTTAATATATTTATAAAATATTTTGCATACAGTAATTATTCCATCACTTTTTTTTGTTTTTATTCGAGTTAAGAATCGGAATAAATTTATATTTCTTTTTTTTTTCTGGCTAATTCACTTGTTTTGTTGTTGTGTTTCCCACGAAGTAAAATATTTTCCCAGAGACTGACGGCGGCTTGTCATTGGTCGCCAGGCTCCGTCCCGGCTTCTGATTGGTTGACCCGCCATCGACCAGGCGCTCCAGTGCCAATCAGAAGCGTTTATTCTCTCGGGGCGGAGCCAGTTGCATGCAAAGTTTCCTGTGAATGCTAGGTCACCCACAGCCTGGTAGTAGTCAGGATCGATGTTGCCGGCCAATGAGAAAGCCGCAAGCGGGAAAGTCCGGAATTTCGGTTGGCTGGAAGCTAATGACGTCAGAGTCGAAGGAGCTGCTAGCACGAGAGGCGTCGCTGGATGCCTGCGAGGCGGGCGGGTCAGGTGGGACTGTCATCCCTGGATGGTATAAGGGAGATGAAGAGCCGGGAACCAATATGTCTGCTGTCAGGGCCACTCGGCACTACAATCAGGGCTCGCTCTCTCATTGGTGGGCTCGCCGACCCTCCAGCACCCTCGGCGAGTGCACAAGTCGGGCGAGAAATAGATTCGACGGTATACATCAGCGCCATTAAGAGCACTGTCAATTCCAGCAGACAGGGGGACCCCCGTGGCCCAGTCAGAATTTCAATTTTTACCCCGTGAGCGTCAGTCCTTCGTGACAGAGGACAAAAAGTGGAGGTTGAGAGGCATTATGGCGGAGGCAGTGGTGGGCCCAGCTGCAGCAGTACCTCGCCAGGGCGGATGTGGTCAGGTGGCACCTCCGTACGCTGAGTTCTTCACCTCGCTGCCCCAGAGCCACACCCCCCCGGCACAGTACCCCTATAACCACCAGCAGCCGGGGCGGGTAGAGGTGGGTAGCAGCAGTAACAACAACACCAACACAAACGTAACCTCTTGCCTGAGCCAGCTGGGACAGGTGGTAAACCAGGTCAATACCCCGACCTCTCTACAGCTGGGTGACTACAGCGGCGCCTTCACAGCTGGTGTGACGCCCCAGGTGGCAGCAGGTGGCGCAGTGAGCACCAGCAGCACCAGCAACACCTGCAGCAGTAGCATCAGCAGGCAGGCCAACATGCAGCAGCAGCAGCAGGCAGCCTACTGTGAGGACGAGGAGCTGCCTTCCTGTGCCTTCGCTCACCCCCACCTGCACGGCCTGCCCTTCCTCGTGCATGGTGAGTCTTGAACCTGCACGGCCTGCCCTTCCCCGTGCATGGTGAGTCTTGAACCTGCACGGCCTGCCCTTCCCCGTGCATGGTGAGTCTTGAACCTGCACGGCCTGCCCTTCCCCGTGCATGGTGAGTCTTAAACCTGCACGACCTGCCCTTCCTCGTGCATGGTGAGTCTTGAACCTGTACGACCTGCCCTTCCTCATGCATGGAGAGTCTTGAACCTGCACGACCTGCCTTTCCTCGTGCACGGTGAGTCTTGAACCTGCACGATTTGCCCTTCCTCGTGCATGACGAATCTTGAACCTGCACCACCTACCCTTCCTCGTGCATGGAGAGTCTTGAACCTGCACCACCTACCCTTCCTCGAGCATGGAGAGTCTTGAACCTGCACCACCTACCTTTCCTCGTGCATGGTGAGTCTTGAACCTGCACCACCTACCCTTCCTCGAGCATGGAGAGTCTTGAACCTGCACCACCTACCCTTCCTCGTGCATGGAGAGTCATGAACCTGCTCGACCTATCCTTCCTCGTGCATGGAGAGTCTTGAACCTGCACGACCTGCACTTCCTAATGCACGGTGAGTCTTGAACCTGCACGACCTGCACTTCCTAATACACGGTGAGTCTTGAACCTGCACGACCTGCACTTCCTAATGCACGGTGAGTCTTGAACCTGCACGACCTGTTACGAACCAATTTCACTGGGGTAATGTTCTTACGAAGTCAATAGCGTCGATTTCTTAACTCTGCTAAAACTAATTTCTTGTACTGAGCGAAACGTTCACCGAGTTAGAAACATCATTTGGCAGTAAGTTACTCGTGTCCAGGTGTTGTTAGGCTGAGTCAGGTGTTAGGCTGATTCAGGTGTTGTTAGGATAAGTTAGATATTGTTAGGTTGTGTACTGTGCCAGGTGTTGTTATGACGAGTCAGATTTTGTTAGGTTGATTCAGGTGTTGTTAGGACGAGTCAGATTTTGTTAGGTTGATTCAGGTGTTGTTAGGACGAGTTAGATTTTGTTAGGCTGAGTCGGGTGTTGCTAGGCTATATTATTTTTTGTTTGGGCGAGTTAGGTTAGATTGGGTTTGGTCAGGAAACATAAAAAATAAAATTAATCACAACCAAACATATTAATATTATTATTATTATTATTATTATTATTATTATTATTATTATTATTATTATTATTATTATTATTATTATTATTATTATTATTATTATTATTATTATTATAATTATTATTATTATTATTATTATTATTATTATTATTATTATTATTATTATTATTTAAATTCATGGGAGGTACAAAAACTGTAGGGATTATACTGCAATGAAGTCCTTTATATACCTTAATTTGCACAACATTGTGCAATATTGAGATTCTTTAAGAACATGGTAGATGTGAGGAACAATGTACGTAGCAGACGTGAGGAACAGTGTACGTAGCAGACGTGAGGAACAATGTACGTAGCAGACGTGAGGAACAATGTACGTAGCAGACATGAAAAACACTGTAACAGTGCACGTAGCAGACGTGAGATGAAGTGTAACAATGAAAGTAGCAGACGTGAGTAACAATGAAAGTAGCAGACGTGAGTAACAATGAAAGTAGCAGACGTGAGAAAAAATGTACGTAGCAGACGTGAGAAACAATGTAACAATGAAAGTAGCAGACGTGAGAAACAATGTACGTAGCAGACGTGAGAAACAATGTCAGCTAGGCCTGTATACCATGTACATGTACTTGTAGTAAATAAAGATATTATTATATTATTATTATTAAAGTAGCAGACGTGAGAAACAATGTACGCAGCAGACGTGAAAATCATTGGCAGAATAGTGCACAGGGAGTGACGTCACTTGTTCAGATGTCAGGTACACTTAGCGTACGTACAACCACTTGATCTTATGTACTCTTCAAGATATTTACTGAACAAACTACATACATTCAGTACCATCATAGTTGTTCAGCTGCTGCTGGAGTGTAGACGGATCACTGTGTTGGTCTACTGGTCCATGCTATACGGAAGCAGCAATGACATATATTACAATACGGATAACTTGATGAATAAAACACATATGCAGCACCTGGCTATCTTCATTCTGAAGAGGTTGCGCCAACCAGTGGCTGTATTAATTCAATACAGTATTATTTTTTTAGGGGGGGAAGGGCAGAGGTGAGCAGACAAGTTGAAGGTTTTTCTCTTCACTGAGATGCCATGGTGTTGTTGTTGTGTGTGTCAAGTATGGCGGCAGTGATGGTCTGCACATGTGTGGGTTATGAGCTTACTGATTCGGTCCGTCCTGGATCATTGTCGCTTGAGAATGATCCACTGCGTATCGAAACGTCCTCATAAGGTTCCTCTCGTAAATAAGACATTTAACACTAGAACATTTTATTAGGCAACGTTTCATTGACGGAAAGTTGTTTCAGTCCAATAATTGGATTGATAAAGATCACAGTGAGCTAAACGTTCACTTATCCTCTGGCTGACACTGGCAACACTAAGCTCCTTCATATTAAGCAACTTAATATGTAGTATAGTAAAGCGAAGCTTAATTCTGAGGGATTCGTTTTACGTTAGTTCCAAGGGCAGGAGAGGATTTTCTTTAACAAATATTAATATAGGTGGAGCATTATCAATTAAGGAACTAATATACATTATATACATCATTCTCACTATTCTTACATTATCACCATAGATGGAACTGAAGCCAGAAAATATCTGATAGCATTTATCTTATTTTCACATTTCTTATTTAATTTTGGTGTGATAGATTTACTGAAGGATGCGTCTGCTCCAAGATATCTGTTAGATTTAACGTAGCTGATGAGACTACATTGTAAGCTAATAAGTGACCCTGAGATTTATATTTTGCTGCTAATTCGTTTAGTTTATTGTGCACCGCATATTAATCCTGAGAACGGTAGCGCAGGATCATATGGATTCTCAAAAGACCTAGGCACTAGGCCCCAAGAGGGTTAACAGAAGTGCGTCTTGATCTGAAGTTTATCTTCAATTTATGTTTCATCTGTTGCAAGCAAATTGAGGCTACTGTCTTAAAATATCTGTCATCCTGTTTTCATTAATGAGGTTCCTTGACATATCACATAGGTTATTATATTGTTTATCTCTATATTCCTCGATAAGTGAACAACCAAGAACACAGTCAAGAGAGTGACCATACGGCTGACCACACACTTTAAACTTAGTTGGCCCCGTGGCCTGGTGGCAAAACTCTCGCTTCACACGGTGAGTGTCCGGGTTCGATTCATTGGGCGTGTTTCCTTACACCGGTTGTCTATGTTCACCCATGAGTAAAAAAAAAATGGTACCTGGGTGTTAGTCGATTGGTGTGGGTCGCATCCTGGGACAAAATTGACTTAATTTACCAGAAATGCTCTGCATAACAAGCGGCTTTCTATATAGTAGTATGTTAATGATGTCAGCTAGACCTGTATACCTTGTACATGTACTTGTAGAAATAAATTATAGTTTGATCATCATCCGTGTGTCTGCCAAACTTCTGGAAGTACTCGTAACTGAGCCTAAGTCTGGCTATTTCATCATCAGTCAGTCTGTTCACATTGCAAGTTGTTCCGTAAATGTGTTTATCTACGTCCATGTTATCATAGTGAGTTGTAGATCCACTCAGGCTTCTAACTATATTCCTATGATATTCAGATATATTATTTACCTTCCTCTTAACATTATTCCTAAAGCTAGAGACAAATATACCCAAGTTATATTCTACTTTTTTCTTCAGGATTCTTTATTTCTTTGCCTAATTTATCATCTTTATTATGTAGAACTAATTCAGTGAGTGATGGAATCCATAAAAAAATTATATTAATTCTTTTTTCTCTGTTTTTTTAGTATCTGTACCTGGCTTCTTCAGTGAGCTTATTATTAGTGTCATTACGTGATTCAAGTGGATTCACTGATGACATAGAATCAGGAGTCAGCTCAGTGGCATTAGTTATTAATGTCATTATGACGGTAAACAATTCAGTTTGCAGTGTAGAAGCACAGTTGTTAATTCTTATGCCTGATGGATCATGGTTCATATAATTCCTATCTTTGGAGGTGACAATAAAAGCGGATGCAGCTCTGACAGTAGGCTCCTACTTAGCAACATCTCCTTGCACAGTTGCACTTACAAACGATTTACAAAAAGTTATATAAGCCGCATTCACCAGTTGGTTTTCCGACATTCTCCGTCATTTGTCAAAGTGGTCAGTTGAGGTCATCGGTGACTCCAAGAATTTTAAAGAACCAAGGAAAGGTTTACCAGTGAGTGCTGTTGATCACTTTTAGTGAGGTAATGATAGAACTGGTCTTGTTATAGCTGAATGAGGAAGACAAGAAAACAGTTTTGATTATTACACTCCCAAAAACCAGGTGTAGCGTGGGAAGCTTCCGGTCACTTGTCCTTCCCTGTCCATTTATATTTTTCCCACCCTTTATTTTATCTTTATATGAACCACTTAAATGGAATTTGTCCAACACTGAGGTCCGTGGTTCAACCCCCGTTACGGGTGGAAACATTTAGGTGTGTTTCCTCAAGACACCTGCTGTCACTGTTCACCTAGATATAAATAGGTACCTGGGTGTTAGTCGGCGAATGTGAGTCGCATCCTGGGGTTAAAATTAACCTAATTTGTCCCAAATGATCTGTATAACAAAGGGCTTTCTATATAGTATATCACTGATGTCAGCTATGGTCTGTATAAGTTGTATCATGTACTTGAAGAAATAAAGATTATTATTATTAGTTTCTCGAGGTTTTTCTTGATCTGAAAATAAGAGGAATCATCAGCAAACAGTAGGTGGGAGAAGCAGAGGTTCGTAGGAAGAAAATAGCATTAGTGACACAGTAGGATGGTACAAATCAGTCAGTGTATGCTGGTTGTTTCCCAGTAAATATTTCTGGATGCAGTGTTGTGTTGACGCGGCCTGGCCAGGTCAAGATGGAGGCTTCACGCCAAAATCAATAACTCGCGTCTTCTGCCAGCCAAAATGGCGGCCACTTGGAAGAATTACAGTTCAGCGTCTTTGTTAAAGCCGCAGCCACTTGTCCGTTGTTTGGTATTTTTTTCCCTATTTCTCAACGTATTTTATTTAGCAATTGATAGTTAGTTTGATTAAATATCATTTGCTTTGTCGGGTAAGTTTTCTCTCCAACTTGGTTTTCTAAAGGATTGTTTTCTTTGTATAGGATACTTAGCTAGAAACCTGTCTTGATGTTATCTATAAATGTTGCTAAGACAATTGTTTCTTCTATGGCGACTATTGCTTCCACCATTGTTGATATTAATATTATTATTGATGATGAATGGGCATGAATAAGAACACGAGGAAATATAGACCAAAGTTTTAGAGAAACATTACAGAGAATAACAAAGAAAATACAATTAAAAAAAAAGTCTGAGGATAAGATCATTGAGAGAAATTTGTTACGAAATAGTGAGTGTAGAGCATTATAAGAGAGTTTCATTATACGAAACACATGTTTATGGTGATAATGATGGAAATGGGAGAGTAGAGAGGATGGTGGCCGGAAGTGGTTTAGGTTATGTAAGTTGATGGAGCAACTTTAAGAGAGGACAATATAATGAGTAATGGAAGTGAAACACACACACACACACACACACACACACATACACTACGTCACTAGATCTTACAACGTAGCTGAGTACAGTATTACGGAGTTAACACCACAAATGTGGTAATACATTTGATATCTGCATCCGCATCCGCGGAACATCCGCACAATTTCTTACATCCGAATCCGCATCTGCATTTTACTGTAAACAGGTATCCGCATATGTATCAGCATCCGAAATCCGCACAATTTCTTACATCCGCATCTGCATCCGCATCCGCAAAATAAATAAGACATCCTCATACATATCCGCATCCGCGGATATCTAAGTTTTCACATCCGATACATCCCTAAAATGTGTGTACCCAGTGACAGCAAACTGTACCCAAGGCTGGACACATGTTACAAAATATGCAGGATTGTCTGCAATTACTTAACAGTTACAGTATTTTCTAAATCATATCCGGAGATAAGGATACTGCAATTATAAAGATTGTGATATGTGATGATAAGGTTACTGTGTTGCCTCTATAATGAAATAGCCATTGATGGAGTTGATATGGCTATCAGCATGTCAGCTATTTGGGTTGCAATGTGGTGTGTTTACAGTGGTATCTTCACTCACTGCATCAGTGCCACTAACCAGTAAGTCCACAGTTCAGGGCAACATGCCATTAAGGGGCACGTAAAAAGTCCCCTGTCTTCTAATAACATGTTCATTTTTCCACTATGATCTACCTTGTCCATAATTACTATCACATTTGCTTTGTCTGCTTACGTAAGGTGACGTCCAGGATCTCTCCTTAATTCATGGTATAACTTAACAAATCTTTGAGGACAATTGTGTTGTACAGGTCTGAGCACAGCTCAGCGATTTTGGCTTAAATAGCAAGTTGCTATTTAAGCCAAAATCATTGAGCGTTGCTATTAGCAAGGCTCTTCTTGCCGAATAAGGCAAGCGAAAATTTGTGTATGCAATAATTTCGCAAAAATCCTTCTGAACCTAGCGAAAAAAAATATATTTCATTGTGTTTGTTTATTATTAAATTATTGTAAACTTATCTAAAATATATTTAGTTTGATTTGACTAAATTAAATTGCGCTTGTTATAATAAGGTTAGGTAAGTTTTCTAAGGTTCTTTTGGTACAAAATTATTAATTTATACATTAACATAAATTAAAAAATATATATTATGAACGTATAAGAGAAAATTTGAGAAATTACTTAATTTTAAATGAGTTCTTGCTAATTGACCAGTTTTATCTATTAGGCACGACACACACACACACACATATATATATATATATATATATATATATATATATATATATATATATATATATATATATATATATATATATATATATATATATATATATATTGTGTAACAGTGTGTACTGGACATGTATCTCTCGCACCTCGTGTGCCGTATATGCCATCTTTATATCAACAATATATCTCTTAAATCTTTTGTACCATATTATGTAATAAAATATACCTATTGGTAAAAAAAAGAATGAAAAGATGGGGTGGTAGGGGAAGTGGAATATTCAAATGGCTTTAGGAAGAAATCCAAATATTTTTCCTTGAAGCCTTTTTATCCACTTATATATATATATATATATATATATATATATATATATATATATATATATATATATATATATATATATATATATATATATATATATATATATATATATATATATATATATATATATATATATATATCGACATATGTCGTGCCGATTAGGTAAAACTTCCGATTTTGGCTTAAATAGCAACGTTCATCTTGCCACATAAGACAAGCGAAAATTTGTGTATGCAATAATTTCGCAAAAATCATTCTGAACCTAACGAAAAAATATATTTAATTTTGTTTGTTTATTGTTAAATTATTGTTAACGTATCTAAAATATATTTAGTTGGGTTAGGCTAAATTAAATTGCGCTTGTTATAATAAGGTTAGGTAGGTTTTCAAAGTTTCTCTTGGTACAAAATTATAAATTTTTACATCAACATAAATGACAAAAATATATCTTTAAACGTATAAGAGAAAATTTTAAAAGGACTTAATTTTAGATGAGTTCTTGCTAATTGACCAGTTTTACCTATTCGGCACGACATATATATATATATATATATATATATATATATATATATATATATATATATATATATATATATATATATATATATATATATATATATTGAGAGGTGTGTATATCTCTCTGTATATACAATAAGAGGTGGGCATATGTCTTTGTGTGTACACTAACAAATAGGTGAAATAAGATGACAAGAAACAAGTGATAACTGAACAGGAAAATTTGCCAAAGTAGTGGAGGTTAATTTTTGTAATCTATTATGACGTTAAGAAAGTGATTGAGAAAAGTTAAGTTTCGTAATCTCTTATGTCCTTAAAAAAGTGACTGAGAGATGATGTAATGTAATTATCCTTCACTGTGGTTAATTTACACTCTAAAATGTGTATTTCAGTGTATTTACACTGAGTTGTGTTTCTGTGTATACATATAGAGGTTTGTATGTACACTGAGAAGTGTGCGAACGTACAGTGTCAGGTATGTAGCTTTAACTGAATATACACTGATAGGTGTATATTAGTTCAAATACGTACACTGATAGGTGTATATCAGTTCAAATACACTTATAGGTATGCATCTCAGTGCATATACACTGAGGTGTGAATCTCTCAGTGTGTATACAGAGAGATGGGTATATCTCATTACAAATACATTGAGAGATCTGTATCTTCCAGTGCATATATACTGAGAGGTATATATCTCTCAATGCATATACACTCAGAGGTGTGTATCTTTCATTGTATATACATTGTGATATTTGTGATAGAGCACGTAGCATTCGTCACTATTATGGGCTATTGGAAGGCTGAATATGCTTTTAAATAAACGTAAGCGTTCGTAGGTCGTTAACACCTAACTACGTCAAAAAAATTTAGCCCCTAAGCAGACAAGATGTTCTGGGGTAAACAAGATGCTTTGAGCAAACAAAAATTTTATTTGCCATTATTCGGTATATGGGTTTTCACTATATTTTTAACGATTAACACAGTTGCTTGAGAATAAATATACTCTAGAAGGTAATCATAATTTTTTGTGCAGCTGCATGACCATTTGCACATCATAATGCTGTAAGCTGTGTTTTAATGGGAAATGCAGTAACAATATGCTGGTAAAGCGGCCTTCAGATATTATTGTTAAAATACATTTTGGGATATTTTCACATTAGACGTAGGTAAGGTTCGTCAGGAAATAGGACAAGTGTTTCCTGACGCGGGTCTTAGATGATGACCCGCCGTTGGAGCTTTTGGTCATCTGACCTAGACCTTCTGCTGGCTTACCGGTCCAACCCTTTAAAAATTATAGTTATAGTTATTTATTATACGTAAGAGTGAACCTAATGGGAGTAGATCACTGGGGATCCATTTATAAAATAAATGAAGTTGACTAAGAGAGCATGACTTGTTGCGGTCGCTTTATTTCTATAATTGATAATTTATAACTAATACTTTTTATAGGTTTGCTAAACCTAACCTACGTTTGATATACCTTTCATCAGTGTCGAGAGTTTTTCTACTCCCGGAGCCCGGCATCGGGCCAGGCTAACAAAAATATCAAATATTTATAAGTTTACCGGGATAGTGAGAGACAATCCGAGGGACTAGAATTCCGTGTTGATTCTGAAATTTTCAAAGTAGTTTCTCGTCTGTTTCTTAAAGTACTGCATTGCCTATTGCATTTATGACTTCAGGGAGTTAAATTTACCATCTTTATTATGCACCCCATATTTATCCTGTGGGTGGTAGTCAAGGGGAGAAACCTTTTCCAGTTAAGTACTTCATTGTCTTCAAATCCTCCTTAACCTCTAATAGCTCGTCTTGTTTGAGTGTTAGGTGGGTTTATCATAAAGGTTTCAATGAGGTCTCATAGTCACTCTTTCCCACAAACTACAAGTTAAGTCTTCTCAGGGTTTATACACTCCATTTACTATATCCTTACGAGGACTCGAGTTTGCTTGCTGTTTCCTGCATCTCATTCAGTTTACCTTCGTTTATTATGTGATTTACTAACGAAATATTCACCGTGAGATCTTCCATAATAATTGTCAATATTATCTTTATTGTTTTGTAATGAAACTTTATCTAAACAAAATTCAACATCCTGTGAACTTTCCTGCTAGTTGCTAAACATCATTTAGTGTACTTGAAGTATATTACTAATGACCAGTCCATGGTCCTTCTCTAATTTTATCTCAGTGAAAAGAGAAAGAGGAAAGACCAGAGACAGGAGCGATCCTTGACCTCAATTATTGGGTTGTCATCACAAGCCTAGAGTGGTGGCAGATGGTGTGGCAAGATATGTCCTTTTTCCTATTTCTTCGACTGTCTTTCATCCTCGAATGTTTACCTGAGTTTACCTGAGAGAATTCCAGGGGTCAACGCCCCCGCGGCCCGGTCCGTGACCAGGCCTCATGTAAAGTTAAAATCGCTCTAAAGTGATTTTTTTTTTACTTTCAAATTCGTATTAAAGCCTAATAACATGTTTACACTATCATATATTAAGTAAGCAAATACATCACACACACTACTTATCTTAAAATATTTACATCCTTACCTTACAGTGTATGGTGAATATATTTATTGTAGGAAGTCTCAATAAATGAAGAATGAGTATATTTGAAAACCGCTGTATTAGCAAAATGCTGTAAAAGGAAGCGCTGTCAAGCGGGACCTTCCCGTAGTGATTCTATTAAGGAGAGTAGACTCCACCCATTAGAATTTAACACACACACACATAGAGCAACTAAAATAAATTTTAGTGTATGGTGAGAAGCCAAAATATGGATGTCCCGAGCAGCAGCGCCTCAGAAAATAATTTACTATTGAGAGTGTGGATGTGGAAACCCATTTTTCTCATATTCTCTCCAGGATATCGTATTATGAGTTCTGATATATGGTTTTGAAAACACTTGCAATCTTAATAATTCAAGTTCAGTATAAATTGTCACTTTTTTCCTTCCATTCTTTTTAAGTAGATTTAAAATAATTTTTTACCTGCTATCCATTCTTCCAGTGACCTAATACAAAATAGTACTAATAATTACAATAGTAATAATAATAATAATTTCTTTTCTTTTCTTCTTCTTCTTCTTCTTCTTCTTCTTCTTCTTCTTCTTCTTCTTCTTCTTCTTCTTCTTCTTCTTCTTCTTCTTCTTCTTCTTATTATTATTATTATTATTATTATTATTATTATTATTATTATTATTATTATTATTATTATATTATTATTATTATTATTATTATATATTATTATTATTATTATTATTATATTTCTTTATTACTTAATCTTCATAACAAAATCTTGAGGGTATATTCACCGAGCAGTGTATATTTCTCTGTGTATATACGCTGAGAGTTTTACAATAATCCTTGTAGATGAATGGTTCAGAGAACCGACAAGTTGTTAAATTAGAGACATATGCAACACTTGGGTATCTTTATTGAAAACGTTTCGCCACACAGTGGCTTCATCAGTCCATCAAGCTGGAAGAACAGGAGGAGTTTGAGGTAATCAGTCCCTCGCTGGTCGATGGTCGTCCATCAATCTTGAAAGAATCAGCATATGTGCGAGGGAGGTGCAGCAGTCGTAGGTGGTGCACATTTGCTTATTCTTTTCAAGATTGATGGACTGCACATCGACTCAAGGCCGAAGGACTGTACCTCAACCTCGTTCTCCGATCTCTTGATGGACTGATGAGCCACGTGGCAAACGTTTCTCAATAGATCCAAGTGTTGCATATGTGTCTAATTTATCAACTTTAATCCTTGTTTGAAGGTTTTAAGTATTATTGACTTGTGGTGTACAGGTGATATGTAGCATTAATGACTCTCGTGTAGTCGATAGGTTATCAACCTAACAAAGCAACTAATAACATAACTTGAGGCTGTTGATGACCCTGTGTGACCTCTTGTAACCCACAGGGGAGGAAGGGGAGGAGGAATACTACCCAACGGGGTCACCTTATCGGGTTCAACGACACGCAGCCAATATCAGGGAAAGGAAACGTATGCTCAGGTGAGTATGCTCCACCCACCTGGTCATGCTTCCTCCACCTGGTCTTCCTCCACCCACCTGGTCATCATTTCCCCTGTTGAACCTGTTGACCAGAAATATGTTTCGAGTTTACCTAATGATCTATCGACCTGCCCTCCTATTGACCTGCTTACCTGTTGGCCTTCCCTCCTATTGACCTGCTTACCTGTTGGACTTCAATCCTATTGACCGGTTCACCTGTTGGCCTGCCAACCTATTGACCGGTTCACCTGTTGGCCTGCCAACCTGTTAACCTGCTCACCTGTTGGCCTGCCAACCTGTTAACCTGCTTCCCTGTTGGCTGACTCCACTGTTGGCCAGCTCATCTGTTGACCTGCCCTCCTGTTGACCCATCCAACTGTTGACCTATGTACGTCTTTACTGCACATATTTACCTGTTGATAATCCCCTTTTGATGCTTATTCAAAGAATAAATCGTAAGGTGTCAAATAACATGATTTACTAACCCAGGGCATTAGTACACAGTTTACAAATATTATTACCCAGTGTACAAATATTAGTATACAGTGTAAAAATATTAGTATACAGTGTACAAATATTAGTATAGTGTACAAATATTAGTATACCGTGTACAAATATTAGTACACAGTGTACAAATATTAGTATACAATGTACAAATATTAGTATACAGTGTACAAATATTAGTACACAGTGTACAAATATTAGTATACAATGTACAAATATTAGTATACAGTGTACAAATATTAGTATAGTGTAAAAATATTAGTATACCGTGTACAAATATTAGTACACAGTGTACAAATATTAGTACACAGTGTACAAATATTAGTACATAGTGTACAAATATTAGTATAGTGTACAAATATTAGCATAGAGTGTACAAATATTAGTATAGTGTACAAATATTAGTACACAGTGTACAAATATTAGTATACAGTGTACAAATATTAGCATACAGTGTGCAAATATTAGTATAGTGTACAAATATTAGTACACAGTGTACAAATATTAGTACACAATGTACAAATATTAGTACACAGTGTACAAATATTAGTACACAGTGTACAAATATTAGTATAGTGTACACATAACCCACACATAGGAGAAAGAAACATGACGACGTTTCGGTTCAACTTAGACTATTAACTAGTGACGCTGTGCTACTAGTTAATGTTCCAAATCTGAGCGAAACGTCACCAGTTTCTCTCTCCCATATGCGGGATATTTGTGTATTGTTCCAGTCACGGTATTGTGCCTTGTTGTTCAGTGTACAGTGTTTTATTGGTCTTCCTGATTACTCCCCAGCAGTGTAACACAAGTCCTGACTACCTCCCCAGCAGTGTAACACACGTCCTGACTACCTCCCCAGCAGTGTAACACACGTCCTGACTACCTCCCCAGCAGTGTAACACACGTCCTGACTACCTCCCCAGCAGTATAATACAAGTCCTGACTACCTCCTCAGCAGTATAATACAAGTCCTGACTACCCTCCCAGCATTATAATACAAGTCCTGATTCCCACAAGAACACAAGAAAGAAGGAACACTGCAGCAGGCCTACTGGCCCATGCGAGGCAGGTCCAAGTCTCCAACAGGCTTAAGCCAATGCCCCGACCCAGCCAGGTCAGGTTACATTCACTTAAGGAAGGAGCACTGCATCTGACCTAGTAGCACAAGCTAGTCAAGTCTAACTCACACCCAACCGCACCCACTCATATAATTATCTAACAGACCACCTGGAGCTCAGTCTCCAGGTAGTCAGGTCACTACCACTTAAGGAATTAGTACGGCAACTGACCTGTTAGTACAAGCTAGTCAGGTCTAAACTCACACCCACCCACACCCACTCATGTATTTATCTAATCTATTTTTAAAACTACACAACGTCTTAGCATCTATGATGGTAATCGGGAGTTTGTTCCACTCATCCACAAATCTATTACCAAACCAGTGCTTTCCTATATCCCTCCTGAATCTGAACTTTTCCAACTTAAAACCATTGCAGTATAATACAAGTCCTGACTATCCCCCAGCTGTATAATACAAGTCCTGACTACCCCCCAGCAGTATATTACAAGTCCTGACTCCCCCAGCAGTATAATACAAGTACTGACTACCCTCCAGCAGTATAATACAAGTCCTGACTACCCCCCAGCAGTATAATACAAGTCCTGACTACCCCCCAGCAGTATATTACAAGTCCTGACTCCCTCAGCAGTATAATACAAGTCCTGACTACCCCCCATCAGTATAATACAAGTCCTGACTACCCCCAGCAGTATATTACAAGTCCTGACTACCCCCAGCAGTATAATACAAGTCCTGACTACCCCCCAGCAGTATAATACAAGTCCTGACTACCCCAGCAGTATAATACAAGTCCTGACTACCCTCCAGCAGTATAATACAAGTCCTGACTACCCCCAGCTGTATAATTCAAGTCCTGACTACCCCCAGCAGTATATTACAAGTCCTGACTCCCCCAGCAGTATAATACAAGTCCTGACTACCCCCCAGCAGTATAATACAAGTCCTGACTACCCTCCAGCAGTATATTACAAGTCCTGACTACCCCCAGCAGTATAATACAAGTCCTGACTACCCCCCAGCAGTATAATACAAGTCCTGACTACCCCCCCAGCAGTATAAACTCAGCCTTCGAGGAGCTCAGGACTCACGTACCGACCTTCCCCTACGAGAAGCGACTCAGTAAGATCGACACTCTCCGCCTGGCCATCGCCTACATCGCGCTCCTGAGAGAGCTGCTCACCTCTGAGCTTGACCCCGTCACCCACATCGAGAAGGGTCTTCGTGGGGAGCTCTCCTCTGACCAGTGCCACATGTGGAACACCAGCGGTCAGTGCCATCAGTGACTGGTAGTTTTGGCTAGGGTAGTGATAGTTAAGCACTGTTTGTTGATGCAGTGACTGGTAGTTTGACTGGTGTGGTGATAGTTAAAATAGTTAAAGGTTTGTTGGACTAGTGGCTAGTAGTTTGACTGAGACAGTGGTAGTTAAAGTGTTTGTTGGACTAGTGGTTTGTAGTTTGACTAAGATAGTGGTAGTTAAAGTGTTTGTTGGACTAGTGGCTTGTAGTTTGACTAAGATAGTGGTAGTTAAAGTGTTTGTTGGACTGGTGGCTTGTAGTTTGACTAAGATAGTGGTAGTTAAAGTGTTTGTTGGACTGGTGGCTTGTAGTTTGACTAAGATAGTGGTAGTTAAAGTGTTTGTTGGACTAGTGGTTTGTAGTTTGACTAAGATAGTGGTAGTTAAAGTGTTTGTTGGACTAGTGGCTTGTAGTTTGACTAAGATAGTGGTAGTTAAAGTGTTTGTTGGACTAGTGGCTTGTAGTTTGACTGAGATAGTGGTAGTTAAAGTGTTTGTTGGACTGGTGGCTTGTAGTTTGACTAAGATAGTGGTAGT
Organism: Cherax destructor; assembly: GCA_009830355.1. Taxonomy (NCBI): domain Eukaryota; kingdom Metazoa; phylum Arthropoda; class Malacostraca; order Decapoda; family Parastacidae; genus Cherax; species Cherax destructor. The sequence continues at coordinate 85,118 of WNWK01006321.1, forward strand.
TAAAGTGTTTGTTGGACTAGTGGTTTGTAGTTTGACTAAGATAGTGGTAGTTAAAGTGTTTGTTGGACTGGTGGCTTGTAGTTTGACTAAGATAGTGGTAGTTAAAGTGTTTGTTGGACTAGTGGTTTGTAGTTTGACTAAGATAGTTGTAGTTAAAGGGTTTGTTGGACTAGTGGCTTGTAGTTTGACTAAGATAGTGGTAGTTAAAGTGTTTGTTGGACTAGTGGCTTGTAGTTTGACTAAGATAGTGGTAGTTAAAGTGTTTGTTGGACTAGTGGTTTGTAGTTTGACTAAGATAGTGGTAGTTAAAGTGTTTGTTGGACTAGTGGTTTGTAGTTTGACTAAGATAGTGGTAGTTAAAGTGTTTGTTGGACTGGTGGCTTGTAGTTTGACTAAGATAGTGGTAGTTAAAGTGTTTGTTGGACTAGTGGCTTGTAGTTTGACTAAGATAGTGGTAGTTAAAGTGTTTGTTGGACTAGTGGTTTGTAGTTTGACTATCATAGTGGTAGTTAAAGTGTTTGTTGGACTAGTGGCTTGTAGTTTGACTAAGATAGTGGTAGTTAAAGTGTTTGTTGGACTAGTGGCTTGTAGTTTGACTAAGATAGTGGTAGTTAAAGTGTTTGTTGGACTAGTGGCTTGTAGTTTGACTGGGGTATTTCTACTACTACTGTTTGACTGTAGTAGTACATCTTATTTTAGAAGTGTTTGTTGTAATAACGTGTGGGTTTTTCAGTAAGTAGTTGTTAACAGTCGTGGGGATGTTTATTTTGGTTCATGGCAGTATGTGGCTGACTTGAATCACTCTGTGGGGTGTATAATGTAGTCTTCCATTGCATGTTTCTTACATCCTACTGTGGGATGGCTAATGTGGGTTATGTCTGGAGGGGTTTAATGCTGTAGAAAGGTTAGTGTACCTTACGACACTATGCATACTAGAAATTGTATCTGATAAATATATACAAGTAAGATACACACTGCCCAGACCAGTAAACTAAAATGGTTTATCTCCTCAGTAGATTTGACTGCTCGGCTCTCGTGGATCAATTGGGAAAACCTGGGAGTAAGTCCCAGTAGACGCTCCATCTTCTCCTCCATCTCGCTGACGTCAGACTCCATCAACAACTGATCCCAATGATGGAGAAGACAGAAGCTGGAAGAAAGGCGTCACACAGGAGAGAAATACAACAGTTGGGAGTGTACTCGAGACACACATCAGTGGTTACATACATTAAAAATACCTTAGTGGCGTCATACATGAGACATTTGTTATTGGAATGTTATTGGCGTTATGCAGGTGAAACATGCCAGTTTGATACGTAATACAAGAAAAAACCATGCCAGTTTCAGGCGTAATACAAGAAAAAACATGCCAGTTTAGGGCGTAATACAAGAGAAACATGTCAGGTTAAGGCGTAATTCAAGAAAAAAACATGCCCGTTTGAGACGCTATAGAAGAGAAAGATGCCAATTTGAGGAGTGTCGGTTATGTCAAAAATTAAAATAGAGTATCAGCTCAGGGAGAAGTGTAGACGTGGTGAAGGAGACAACACCCGTCTACGACGCAATAAAATGTAGTTAAGCATTAAACATTAACATAAATGAAAAAAAAATGTATCTTTAAACTTATAAGAGAAAATTTTAGAAAGGACTTAATTTTAAATGAGTTCTTGCTAATTGACCAGTTTTATCTATTCGACACGACATATATACATAGAAATAGGGAGAGAAAGAGAGAAAATTCCTTGGAAGGCAGAGAGGTAGAAGGAGTATGAATACCATTATTGGTACTTCAACCATCATTACCTAAATATTTTCGTAGTAACTCTATCATCAGGTGTTCCACCAAAAAAATAAACATTTATAAACACAGATCCTAAGATCACGAAATCTTAATTAATACATACTGAAACATCACAAAAAATATAAGTTAAAGTTAAAACGTTAACAACAAAATAACTCATAACTGTTCATTGTTACACAGAGAAATTTTGTAATATACAGACTCGATTATTCAGCGTCTCTGTTAGTTCAAAATATTATACATGTTAGACTAGTCTTTTTATAGTTTACAAATGTATGTGTGGTGGTTGTAAAACTATGTATAGAGTAAAACAAGTTATTAGATGAACCACAATGCAGTGTCATACGTCAATACAGTAGACGTGAACTCCCTCACTGTGTCGATCCGACACAGTGGAGCTGCTTATAGTGGAGTGTCTAAACAGTGTTAGACACAAACCTTCCCTGTGTGATATTGAACAGTAAGTAGACTTAATTTGTTTTTTATTTTACTTTTTACCTCTCTCTTAATGTATATAAATGTGATCCATCTCTAGTGCAACTGTGGGGACCCATAGCCTCTCAGAAGTAGAATAAAAGACTTCGTTTTACTACTGACACACTGTCTTATATAAATGCACACATAAGTTTGCTTTATGTAATATTATTCACAAAGTTTAAAAGATTTACTAATGGTACAAAGATGTCAGGTTATAAAACAGGAAAAAGATTAAAAGATGCGTTTGTCAGTCATTACATATATAATATCTCGTCCAGCTGCTCAGAGGTGGGTGCGTACCTGAACTGAGACGCTGGAACAGAAAATTAGCTGCAAGGATACGAACAATCATACTTTATACAAGGGTGTAGAAAGACGTGAATTTTCTCTTTAACATATACTATATGCATTGAATAATTATCAAAGTTCCGGCGAAAATTCAATCACTTTCTTTCATGATTATTTCTGTAAACATTTGCGACAACTTCAAATTTGAAACAAATAATAAAAATGAATTTTAAATCATCAAAAAGTTGAAAACAAACTAAACCAAATAGAAGCTATGAAAAGTAGAAAAAAAGCATGTTTACGTAAACAGACACGATTACCGACCAATAACAGACTAATAAAAAAGTAACGAAGTTCAGGGGAAACCACAGCTGTTTCAGGACAGACAAGTTACTTACAGATTCATTTGAATAAACATTCCATCAAGGAATCACTCCCAGGTAACAGAAAATAGTTCTACTTATTAATCTCAATGCCAAAGATTAATTCTAGTCAAGTTGGTTAGGTTTTGGGTATAAATGCCGTCTACAACACGAGGGTCATTGTATGTAACCAGGTATATTCACCACCAGTAAACAATACTTTAACATTTAAAATCGGGATTAAATTAAACTCTCAGCATATATAAGTCGATATACATATCTCTCGGTGTATATAATCTTGTTGTTCTAGTCAAATAATTATAGGTGTATATTAAGTATAATTAATTCTTACATGTGATACTTAGAATTTATTTATGTAATATATAGTTGTAAAGATTTATTTCTTATTGTTGTGTGTAATAAATAAAATAAAATGTGTTTTTTTTCTGATATCCGCATCCAATTTCAGTTATATTTGCATAGACACGTTTGCAGCAACCAGTGTCTTCCTTACTGCTGCCTAAGTCCTTCCACACCTTCATTGCTGTGGCATTGTCAAAATATTTTCCTTCAAGAAGGGGTGCAAGACACCTGATTCAAGGAACTAGAGCTACACTCCATTTCCTTGGATCAAGCCTAATTATCTAAAGGGTCATTCTCTGCCCGACCTTGGTCGTCAGTGGGTTTGCTGGCAAGGGTCTCTGGTGGACAGTGGACACAACCTTTAGTTTCAAAATGGCGGCAACGTACCGGATTAGGATAAACACTGTGTGTATCGAGGTGCTGGTTGGAGCAATCTACCCGTGTAATGCAGACGTATTACTGCCTGCCATTCTACAAGGCACTTATGGGATACCCACGGAGGATTTATATGGAATATCGCTAAATGGAGCCACTAGGGTGTTTGTGAAATTTGTGGCCAGTGGAGCATACGAGCGAGTGGTTGATGCTTGCCAGGAACAGAAAATGGTCGTTTCTGAAGGCTTGGGGGTGAGGTTACGGGACGTTTCGGCAACATATACTTGGATAAGAATATGTAACTTACCTTTTGAGGCTGATGCGGTTGATGTGAAGAAGGTCTTTCAGGCATATGGTGTGATACATGCCACTAACGTCAGGAGGTGGGCCCAGGGTGCCTATGCTGGAATGCCGGAAGGGTCGTTTAGTCTCAAGATGTCTTTGAGGAGACCAATACCATCGTATGTTCTCATGCCGGACTTCCGTACGCAAGTCTACGTTACGTACATTGGGCAGGTGTGAACATGTAGGCTTTGTGGGCAGACGGGACATATGGCAATGCCATGTGACTGACGGGTACCACCCACCCAGCATAAACATGGTGCCACAATGCAGGAACAAGGGGAGACGGCATTGATGAATGAGGATGTACACCGACAGAAGCCGGCGTCCGAGAGTGAGCAGATTGGTTCTGGCAAGGGGAGTGACGTATTGGAGGAAGGAGCAGTGGTGGTGGTATCTCTGCCACCGGTGACTCAGCCGGATGAGGTCCGTGGCTCCCTGGATCGTGAGGTGCAGGGGGTGGATAATGCATTGGTCAACTTATCGGGACCTCTCATGGATGATTTGCAGAGGATGCTTGATAGCCCGGTGCCAGTGGTGGCCGACTATGTGGAAGGTGACTTCCCGGAGTTGGTGGCAAAGCCGGGTGAAGTGCTGAATGGGTGTGTAGGTAAGGAGTCTGGTGATGGTATGGATGATCATGTGCAGGTGTGTGTGGTTGAGGCAGAGGTACATAGGGGCATGTCGGATTTGAGTGGTGAGGAATCAGGCGAGGTCATGGAGGTAGCAGGGGAGTCCCGCAAGAGATCCAGTGGATCAGTGGAGGATGACGTGTTGACGCCAGGTCAGAGGACCAGCAAGAAAGTATGGGCAGATGTGGCTAAGGGTGGGAAGGGCGGGGTTAAGGGTAAAGTCATGGACAAAGAAGGAGGGGGTTATGGTGGGGGAGGACCAGTGATGAAGCTAAGTGGGTCTAGATTGGTGAAGCATCGTGGAAAGCCTCCGATGAAACCTTCAAGTGTCTCTGTATGAATGTTAACGGGCTTCGGGCGGAGGTTAAAATGTTATGGGTGGAAGCAACTTTAAGGAGAGAGGGGAATGATGTATGCATCTTATAGGAACACAATTTTAAGTGTGGTAGGGAATTGTTTCTGATGGGTTATAATTTATACACTGGGAGTTCTGTGAATCTCAAGGGTGGGGTGCAGGTGGGCATTAGGGAGACCAGCCCTTTTTGTATGAGGTACTGGGAGGATGGGAGGATTGTGAGGATTGATGGGTATGGGGAGATATACCTGTTAGTTTCATTGGGGTTTATATGCCTGCAGCCAACGCAAGGACTGTGAAGGAAGCTTTTGTCCGTGATTTTTTATTTTATGATTTAAGGGGATTACCAGAGGTGGTAATAGTAGCTGGCGATTGGAACTGTATTATTCAGAAGCGTGACGGAGAGCCTCGAGGGTCGGGATGTGAACTTGCAGTTTTGAGGGATGTGTTGGGAGCGGTGGGAGTCAAGGATGTGGTTGGTGGGGCATTAATTTTTTAGGAGAGGATATGCGGCACGCCTAGATAGGGTTTATGTAGCGTCAAGTATAAGTGTAGGAGACGTGCATCTTCTCGATGTTTGTCAAACTGGTCGTCCTCAGGTAGCCCCTGGTCGTCCTCAGGTAGCCCCTGGTCGTCTTCAGGTAGCCCCTGGTCGTTCTCAGGTAGCCCCTGGTCGTCTTCAGGTAGCCCCTGGTCGTCCTCAGGTAGCCCCTGGTCGTCCTTACGTATCTCCTGAATAAATATCAGGATGTCACTGACCACAGCCAGCCTCTGCCTACCCTCTATTTTTTTTTTTTTTTTGGTCCCGCTGTGGTTAAAACGGCTATATTGTTTTAGCACTTTCAGTTTCGGTGGGCCTTTTGTTCCAATGATCTATAATTTTGCCCCCCCAAAAAAATTATTGCCCATTTTATGTCGAAGTTTTATTCTTTTGTTTCGATGTACAGACATTTTTCACTGCAAATATTTATGTTCTAGTTTGTCAGATTTTTTTCAGAATTTTAAAGGTTGGAGTCAGCGCTGTATGACCCTTACGGGTTTAACGCTTGGTTGCGATTATAATAATAACTTAAAGTTTGGAATGTGACGTCCTAGTAGTCGTTGTTTCTTAAGGGCGAGCAGTTTTAGTTCTTCGAGTCTTGCGTCATATACTGTTTCTTGCGTCATATACTGTTTCTTGCGTCATATACTGTTTCTTGCGTCATATACGGTTTCTTGCTTGCACTTGGTGCTCAGAGTCTTCCAATGCTTTGTTTCTTACTTTCACTTCTACGTATTCTCTCCAGTTTATCTTCGGCGTTAGTATAATTTGGGAACAAAAGTGGACAGCATATTGAAGATGCGGTAACAAGTGCGTTGTGAGTATTGTGTCTGCTGATCTACACACAAAATTTCCTTGAAACCTTTCTGGTGTATGTGCTCTTCTCAGTGGAGTTAGTTATCATTTTGTCATAGGCACTTGTCGAGTAGACACTTGGCCTGTTGTGTGTGGCCTTCTATACTTCTTCCATTCCCTAGCACACTTGGTTTTGGCCTCCCTGCACCTTTGGGTGAACCATTGGCTCATCCTGGCTTTTTCATTGTTTCTGTTACCCTTGGGTATAAACCTCTCCTCAGCTTCCTTGCATATTGTTGTCACATATTCCATCATCTCGTTTACTGATTTTCCTTCCAGTTCTCTGTTCCACTGAACCCCGTTTAGGAAGTTCTTCATGACCGCATAGTCCCCTTTCTTGTAGTTTGGCTTCATTCTTCTGGCCCTATCTGCTTCCCCCTCAACTTGTAACTCTACTGTGTAATCGAAGCTTAAAACCACATGATCACTGGCCCCGAGGGGTCTTCCATATGTGATGTCCTCAATATCTGCACTACTCAAGATGAATACTAGATCCAACCTCGCTGGTTCATCCTCTCCTCTCTCTCTGGTAGTGTCCCTTACGTGTTGGTACATGAAGTTTTCCAGTACCACCTCCATCATCTTAGCCCTCCACGTTTCTTGGCCCCCATGTAGCTCCAAGTTCTCCCAATCGATTTCTTGTGGTTGAAGTCACCCATGATCAGTAGCTTTGCCCTGCTCGCAAGAGCCCTTCTGGCCACTTCAGCCAGTGTGTCAACCATCCCTCTATTACTCTCATCATACTCTTGCCTTGGCCTCCTTGTGTGTGTGTGTGTGTGTGTGTGTGTGTGTGTGTGTGTGTGTGTGTGTGTGTAACTGTGGAAATTTCTTACATAATTTCCTAAATGTTGAACTTATAAATAAATAATACAATAATTGTGTAGCAAAATGTGATGCTAAGTTGACAATTTCGAGAAATTTTGAGTGGGGGGGGGGGTAGAAGATCAGCCAGTAGGGACGCCGGGGAAGACGCCATATTGAATTTAATGAGTGAACACTGGTCTGCATGGTGCTATTAATTCGGCGTCTTCCGAGGACAAATTGGTGTATATTGGCCTCAATTAGTAATTTAGAAATTGCCGACACGTTCCTGCTTAAGAATTGGGAGAGGAAATTTACGGGACCACAAGAATTGCGTGTGGAGGACGAAACTAGAAGACTTCAATGAATCCTTCCCAACAATACACCTTAGCTAAGTGCCTGCCCATAATGTACAGTAGTTTTTGCGTTGGCCATCGTAAATTCTAGCTGTCAGGGTTTAGGTTAGGGTGTGTTCCGTCAGCATTAAGTGTCTTCTAGTAATATTAGTAAGTGGTAATAAAAAGTTCTTTGTTAATAACAATAATAATTTATGTATAATTATATTTGTTGATCCAGCAAACCTAATCTCATACAGTCCACTTAATTGTAATTTTACCAGAGTAGCTGGTTTTAATATTATAATTAATTTAATGTTAGGTCTAGCTTTTTGTGAAAGAAATGTAGAAGTGGACGATCGAAGGAGTAGCAGTTCTGTGACCTACTGTGACTTAAGTCCCACTTACCACACCCAAATTACTTGCAGGTAATAATTCAGGTGATGTCCTGTAAACCTCCTGCAGTTGATTAGGCATATAATAATAATTTTTCACAGCTACCCTGAAAAAATAAGTTGCTAGTTTTTCTTTGCACAAGTGTGTTCAAACAGGTATAAAGGCTAAAATATGTTATGAAGAAACTAGGAGTGTGGTTATACAAAGGGGTCTACTAGAATTGAACCCCAGAAAATGTAAGCTTATGGAAGTTATGAAAGAGGACCTGAAAATGAGAACAGACTCGAGGCACAGAGGCTGCAAAACTCACAAAGAAGGACTTTAGGGGAGAGCAGATTAACTAGTATAACCAGAGCTGTACATATATTGAATAACGTCTGCTGTGAATGCACGATTCGCGACTGTAAGATCAATTTTCAGAAAATTCAACAAAGTCATTTATTATCGTTTATTCAAGATATGTTAGGACCATCATAGAGTATGCAGCACTAGCAGGAAATTCATACTTGATTAAACGTATCAAGAAAACTAGAGAGGCCCTGGGAGGCCTGGTCAAGGACCGCCGCGGGTGCATTGACCCCCAAACACCCTCCCAGGTAAAGTGCAGAGATTCGCAACGAGACTAGTCCCGGGGCTAAGGTTAATAAACTATAAGTAGACTTAAAAATGTGAACCTGATGATATTAGAGGATAGACAAGGAGAAACATGACTATAAAATACAAGATACTCAACTGACTTAATTAGATGGAGAAGGAAAGAATATCTCAGGAGTAGAAACAGGTACTGAAGAGCACAGTTGGAAATTATAAACACAAATGAGTCGCAGGGATGTCAGGAAATATATATTCAGCATCTTGGTGGCCAGAAAATGAAATGACGTGGATGAAGACACGATGAAGGGAGACTCCATATGCCGCTTTATGAACAGCTATGATAGGGCTCACTGCTCTAGGGTGAGTGAGCTATTAATAAGACTGGAAGGAGGGCTAGGAGCGGTACCTTGACCCCTGCAACCACATGCAGGTGCGTACGTATAATACGAATTGAAATAGTTATGGATGATGCTACCTTCCTCTCTCTCTCTCTCTCTCTCTCTCTCTCTCTCTCTCTCTCTCTCTCTCTCTCTCTCTCTCTCTCCCTCCCTCCTCGGCACTTCACTTCCATCAATATCAAGATTTTCCCAGCAGCGACACGCCACAAGATCTCAATCTGCTCCATTGTTTTGGTCTCCTTTGTGGAGCCATGGAACTCACCACACTCCAGATTGGAGCAAGAGATAATGCAAACACTAGAGGGACATGAAGAACATGTAGCTGGTAGAAAGAGAGAGAAAGAGAGAGAGAGAGATTGATTTCTGATACAGGGGACTGACACTGTCATCTTTTGCTGTAGGTTTCCGTACTAAGTGTATACTGATATAAAGTATAAAAAATAAATTGATGGAGGTACAAAACTCCTTCATTGGACCCAGCTCCAAGCCTTATGTCTTGGACTTTCCCCATCTAGGCTCCCTTCTTGGACCCCTCCTCTCAAGGCTCCCTTCTTGGACCCCTCCTCTCAAGGCTCCCTTCTTGGACACCTCCTCTCAAAGCTCCCTTCTTGGACACCTCCTCTCAAGGCTCACTTCTTGGACCCCTCCTCTCAAGGCTCCCTTCTTGGACCCCTCCTCTCAAGGCTCCCCTTCTTGGACCCCTCCTCTCAAGGCTCCTTCTTGGACCCCTCCTCTCAAGGCTCCCTTCTTGGACCCCTCCTCTCAAGGCTCCCTTCTTGGACCCCTCCTCTCAAGGCTCCCTTCTTGGACCCCTCCTCTCAAGGCTCCCTTCTTGGACCCCTCCTCTTAAGGCTCCCTTCTTGGACCCCTCCTCTCAAGGCTCCCTTCTTTTACCCCTCCTCTCAAGGCTCCCTTCTTGAACCCCTCCTCTCATGCCTCTTTTCTTGGACCCCTCTTCTCAAGGCTCCCTTCTTGGACCCCTCCTCTCAAGGCTCCCTTCTTGGACCCCTCCTCTTAAGGCTCCCTTCTTGGACCCCTCCTCTCAAGGCTCCCTTCTTGGACCCCTTCTCTCAAGGCTCCCTTCTTGGACCCCTCCTCTCAAGGCTTCCTTCTTAGATCCCTCCTCTCAAGGCTCCTTTCTTGGACCCCTCCTCTCAAGGCTCCCTTCTTAGACCCCTCTCTCAAGGCTCCCTTCTTGGACCCCTCCTCTCAAGGCTCCCTTCTTAGACCCCTCCCTTCAAGGCTCCCTTCTTGGACCCTTCCTCTCAAGGCTCCCTTCTTAGACCCCTCCCTTCAATGCTCCCTTCTAGGACCCCTCTTCTCAAGGCTCCCTTCTTGAACCCCTCCTCTCATGCCTCTTTTCTTGGACCCCTCTTCTCAAGGCTCCCTTCTTGGACCCCTTCTCTCAAGGCTCCCTTCTTGGACCCCTCCTCTTAAGGCTCCCTTCTTGGACCCCTCCTCTCAAGGCTCCCTTCTTGGACCCCTTCTCTCAAGGCTCCCTTCTTGGACCCCTCCTCTCAAGGCTTCCTTCTTAGATCCCTCCTCTCAAGGCTCCTTTCTTGGACCCCTCCTCTCAAGGCTCCCTTCTTAGACCCCTCTCTCAAGGCTTCCTTCTTGGACCCCTTCTCTCAAGGCTCCCTTCTTAGACCCCTCTCTTCAAGGCTCCCTTCTTGGACCCTTCCTCTCAAGGCCCCCTTCTTAGACCCTCCCTTCAAGGCTTTCTTGGACCTTCCTCTCAGGTCCTTCTTAGACCCCTCCCTTCAATGCTCCCTTCTAGGACCCCTCTTCTCAAGGCTCCCTTTTAGACGTCACCTCTCAAGGAGGTTCCTTGATGCTGGCGAGGAGTTCATGTTCTAAGGAACTGAATTTGATCCTGGCTCTAAGTTCTTGAATCAAGCGTGGATGCCTTCCCTTCCCCCAGGCACTGTATGACACCTGCAAGTTCAGGGTTTCCCTCATGAATGTAATGTAATTCTAGGACACTGCTTTATCTGATCGTCCCAAAGCAAATGAATGCAGAATTATTATGATCAAACAAAGCCATAACCGACAAGGGTCATGCAGAAGCCTGTTACTTATATAAGCGCACAAGAATAGCGCTGCTGAAGGCCTCTCGACCCATACAAGGCATGATTGTTAATCATAAATCCCACCTTGCTATTACGGCTCAGTTTTTCCGGCAAACAGGAAGTTCTAGTCTTAAAAACCACTGAACCAGAAGATTATATACACTGAAGATTTATTTACATCCCTATATAAAGAGATTAAAGTATTTTTAATATTGTACAAGCATGATGTAGCCTTAAGAGTCCTCGTGCAATTGATAGGCTCTTAAATATATCAAACTATACTAGGCAACCAGGACCAAGTACATGTAAAACAAGAGAAATCATTTTTAATTCTTAAAATGACAGTCGGGCCTGACCGGGAGTTGAACCCGGGACCTCTCGCACCCTAAGCGAGAATCATACCACTAGACCATCAGGCCACCCTGTAAGCCGTGCAGGTTACTCAAGCCTACTTAAATCAGAGTTACAATATTTTTATTCTTAGGCAGTCATCAGTGTAGTGAAGTATAACAAGTATACCAATCAAGATACGTGTTTTACTATAACGCAAAGCATCATGCGGTTTTTTTTTTTATAAAAAAAATTGCTTGGTGCGGTGTATTTAAAAACAAAATAATAAATAACATGCACTGCAGAATTCGACACATTATTATAATCAAGGGGGAGCGCTAAACCCGTTGATTATGCAGCGTCTGTGAGGGGATTATTATTATAAGCAAATAAAGCGCTAAACCGACAAGGGTTATGCAGCGCTGCGGAGTAAAAAATATTGCCAGGGCTGTAAACAGCTGGGTGGAGAGGGGATCAGAGGTGAGGGAAGAAAAGGGCTGTAAGGGACGCTAGGGGTTATGTGTCAAAGTTCGTATAGTAAAGCAGGTGCTGAGAAAAAAGTCAAAAAGTGATCGTAAGTCAAAGGCAGGAGCGTCTGCAAGAAGAGAAGACCGGAGTGAGTGAAGAGTAACCAGGGGAGCCAAACAAATAACGGGCTTCTACTAACGTCTGAGACCAAACTATACATAGAAGGAACACGAAGGTCATGAGAGAGGACAAAGTAACGAAGGCAATGAGCATGGAAATAAATGGTATAAAATACCGACACAATGGAAAAATAAACACATAAGCAGTATAATGTGATCCTTTATTGACAACGTTTCGCCCACGCAGTGGGCTTTATCGAGTCACAGACAGATCTACCTGGAAAATGAGCAACATGGAGATATATATAGGGTACAGTCAGGTGGAGAATGGACAAAGCTCCTGGAGAGCGAAACGTTGCCACAATAACACCTTTGATTTTGTAGCACAGGGTGTTTAAAGGTATGGTGGTGCGAGTGTAAGCAATATTGTGTTTGCACTATTATAGTATTTTATAAAAACCTTTGTGCTTGTTTGGCACTGTACTTAGCAGCAGTGTGTAGGTTGTGCTAGGTTAGTTTTAGTGCCATTATGTATGATGTAGTTATTCAGAAGATTGAGTAGTGACAATGTTGATTTATTGCTCATAACCAGTACCATTGTTACGTATAAATATATGTACCTACCTATATATATTTGTACATGAAGTTTTAAATTAAATATAAAAAAAATACTACACAAGAACATAACAGAAGAGGAACACTGAAACAGACCTTCTCAAATACAACCACCAACAGAAATATTTGTCTAACCTATTTTTATGCTACCCAAGTAATAACTTTTATAACCTTTTACTCATGTGTAAGTTGATTGTTCTACCACAGTGGTGGACCTGACTTAACTCAGTGGTGGACCTGACTTAACTCAGTGAAGACGTGTCTTGTGTGCTCTCTGTCAATCTGAAGAAGATGTCCTCTCTTGAGCTACTCTACCAGCAGCTGAAGGAAGAACTGAGGGTAGCTAAGCTTGAGATACAGCGACTGACTGAGGAAAACAAGAGGATTCGTAGTAATTCTCCTGTTGAGAATCCTCAAGCCAAGAAAGGAACCTGGACAGTGGCTAAAACGCATGGGACAAAGTTAAGGCTCAAGAGGACGGGTGGAGAGGTAGAAACATCGAAGACCCAGGAGAATGTTGTGGAAACATCGAACCCATTCTCCGTGCTACCCGATGAATGTGAGTCGACTTCTGGGAGCGTCACGACGAAAGACACAAAGGAAGGTAAAAACATTGTTGTTGTTGGGGACAGTCAGGTTAGGTACATGGATAGGGCTTTCTGTTTGATTGATAGGAGTAGGAGACAGAGGGTTTGCTTTCCTGGGGCTGGGATGGAGGATATTGTTAGCCGTCTGGACGACATCATGAGAGGTAATGGGAGCAATCCTATTATCTGTCTCAGTGCTGGAGGCAACGATGTTGGCAGACGTAGGAGTGAGGACCTGACTAGCAGGTTTAGGTCAGCAATAGACATAATTAGGAAGAAGGGTGGAACCCTGTCATATGTGGTATTTTGCCAAGGAGAGGAGTTGAAATGAATGGCTGTCCAGGGCAATTGGTGTCAATTGCTGGCTGGACAAATACTGTAAGGAAAATTCAGTAACATTCATTGACAACTGGGACCTCTTCTATGGCAGAAATGACATGTATGCCAGGGATGGGGTTCACTTATCCAGGTCTGGGGTGGGGCACTGGCAACTGCAGTGGGAGGCTGTTAGGGCTTTAAACTAGAAATAGTTAGTGGTATGGGTTTTGGGGGAAAACAGAGAAGTCCCAGTGCAGTAATATTATAAGTTGTAGGAGAACTAGTAATAGGCAGAATAAGGTGGATAGTGGAAAGCTAGTGACACTAGATGACAAGGACAGTAATAGGTATAGTGGAAAAACAGAGATGAGCAGGAAGGGTAAAGAGAAAGGAGGGTCTGTAAATATATATTACACCAATAGTCGTAGTGCTAGGAATAAGATGGACGGGTTAAGATTAGTTGCAAGTACGGGTAATATTGATGTTTTTGCAATAACTGAGACATGGTTTAATATGAAAAATTGGGACTTGCCTGCCGAATGTCACATTCAGGGTTTTAAATTGTTCCAAGTAGACAGAAGTATCGGGAAGGGGGGTGGGGTGGCACTCTATGTCAGTGATCATTTAAATTGTTGCATAAAAACGGGTATAAAGTCTGAATTAACACATACAGAGTCTGTCTGGATAGAATTTTCAGAGGGGTGTGAAAAATTGATTTTAGGCGTGATTTACCGTCCTCCAAACTTAGATAGGGAACAAGGGAGACTACTTTGGGAGGAAATTGTTAAGGCCACAAGACACGATAACGTAGTAATTCTAGGGGACTTTAACTTTAGTCAGATTGATTGGAATTTCATGACAGGGAATTTAGAATCTAACGACTTTTTAGAAGTAGTTCAGGATTGCTTTTTGAAGCAGTTTGTAACAGAACCTACAAGGAGAAATAACCTACTTGACTTAACCTACTTGACTTAAATTATTAACAAGGAAACCCTTGTTAATAATTTAGAAATTACAGAGGAACTCGGCTCAAGCGACCACAAGTCAATTACCTTTAGCATTGAATGGATGTATGATAGTAGAGATAATTCAGTAATGGTCCCAAATTTTCGCTTAGCAGATTATAATGGACTTAGAGAACACTTATCAACTGTGGACTGGGGTGAAGAAGAGAGGTATCGATATGACAGTTTTCTTAACACTATGCAGGCTGCCCAAAGAACATTTATCCCGTATAAAGAAATTAGATCAAGTAGAAATGACCCAAAATGGATGAATAATAGGCTCAAATATCTTTTAGGGCAGAATAAAGGAATTTATAGGCGCATAAAAAGAGGTGAGGGTCATCTTATAAATCAGTATACTGACATTAAGAGGGACGTTAAAAAGGGAATAAGAAAAGCTAAACGGGACTATGAAATTAAAGTTGCTAGGGATTCAAAACTAACCCAAAAGTTTTTTCCAGGTTTATAGAACAAAAGTTAGGGATAAGATAGGTCCCCTTAAAAATAACTTTGGGCATCTTACTGACAAGGAGAATGATATGTGCTCTATTTTTAATAATTATTTTCTATCGGTTTTCACACAGGAAGACATTAATAATATCCCAGTAATTAATTTTTACAGAGGCCCAGAAGAAGATAAATTATGTAATATCACAGTCACTAGCGAAATGGTTATGAAACAGCTGGACCGACTGAAACAAAATAAATCGCCGGGTCCTGATGAGCTTTTGCAAGGGTTCTTAAGGAATGCAAAATGGAACTCTGTGAACCAATATCTAACATTTTTAATTTATCTCTTCAAACAGGTGTAGTGTCTGATATGTGGAAGATGGCTAATGTAATTCCTATTTTTATAGCAGGGGACAAGTCACTACCGTCAAACTACCGCCCAATAAGTCTGACCTCAATTGTAGGCAAATTACTAGAGTCAATTATAGCTGATATTATTAGAAGCCATCTAGATAACCATAATTTGATTAATGATACCCAGCATGGATTCACGAGGGCCGTTCCTGCCTATCTAATTTATTAACCTTCTTCAGTAAAGCTTTGAGCTGTTGATCACGATAAAGAATTCGATATTGTTTATTTAGACTTTAGTAAGGCTTTTGATAGAGTACCGCACCAGAGACTGTTAAAGAAAGTGGCAGCTCATGGCATTGGGGGAAAAGTGCTGTCATGGATCGAGTCATGGCTCACCAATAGGAAGCAGAGAGTGTGCATAAATGGGGTTAAATCCGAATGGGACTTGTAACAAGTGGTGTTCCACAGGGATCAGTCTTAGGCCCATTGTTATTTATAATATATATCAATGACCTGGATGAGGGAATTACTAGTGATATGAGCAAATTCGCCGACGACACGAAGATAGGTAGGATAATTGATTCAAACATAGATGCCATAGAACTTCAGGAAGATTTAGACAAACTTAATTCGTGGTCAGAAAAGTGGCAGATGCAGTTCAATGTAGATAAATGCAAGGTTCTGAAGCTCGGGAGTGTCCATAACCCAAGCACTTATAAGTTAAATAACCTAGAACTTAGCCATACAGATTGCGAGAAGGACTTGGGGGTGATGGTAAGCAGCAACCTTAAACCAAGACAGCAATGCCTAAGCGTACGTAATAAGGCAAATAGATTACTGGGATTTATATCAAGAAGTGTTAGCAACAGAAGTCCAGAGGTTATATTACAGCTTTTACATCATTAGTAAGGCCTCACCTAGATTACGCAGCTCAGTTTTGGTCTCCATATTACAGAATGGACATAAATTCGTTAGAAAACATTCAGCGTAGAATGACTAAATTAATACATAGCATTAGAAATCTTCCTTACGAAGAAAGATTGAAGACCCTAAAATTACATTCACTTGTAAGACGTAGAATGAGGGAGACATGATCGAGGTATACAAGTGGAAAATGGGTATTAACAAAGGGATATAAATAAGGTCTTGAGGATATCTCTCCAAGAGAACCCGCAATAATGGATTCAAGTTAGATAAGTTTAGATTTAGAAAGGATATAGGAAAGTATTGGTTTGGAAATAGGGTAGTTGATGAGTGGAACAGTCTGCCTAGTAGGGTTATTGAAGCTAGGACCTTGGGTAGTTTCAAATTTAGGTTAGATAAATTCATGAGTGAGAGGGTTGGATTTGAGTGGGACTCGCGCATGAGTGGGTAGAATTGTCAAAGCTTATTTCTTGGGTAGCATTGAAAATTGGGTTGAGCAAATATTCTGTTAGTGGG
This sequence comes from Cherax destructor, assembly GCA_009830355.1. NCBI lineage: Eukaryota > Metazoa > Arthropoda > Malacostraca > Decapoda > Parastacidae > Cherax > Cherax destructor. Next base: position 101,787 of record WNWK01006321.1, read on the forward strand.
ACGGATTGTGAAGGACCTGCCTAGTATGGGCCAACAGGCCTGCTGCAGTGTTCCTCCTTTCTTATGTTCTTATGTTACTACTACAACAACTAATATTACTACAACTACTACCACTATCACTTTAAGCCTATATATACCCTCTGCGTCCATGTATTGTTTGTAATAACTTAATAAAGCTCCTAGAGAGCAAAACGTTGCCACAATAAAATGTCACATTAGTTGCACTTGTGTCCTTTTACCTAATCTATGGGAGTTCTTTGTCCAGGGGTAATATACTACTAAAAATTATTATAATTATGACCAAAATATTTAAAGGGGTGGACCGGGAGGCCTCGGTCAGATGACCAAAATCTCCAACGGCGGGTCATCATCTAAGACCCGCGTCAGGAAACACTTGTCCTGTTTTCTGACGAACCTAACCTAACCTGTCCAGGGGTAAGAACTCTTTCACCAGAATAAAAAATACGATTCTCCTGACAGTCGACCTGGTAAAAAACTTACATTTCTACCTTCTGGTTTTTCCAGCCGATCCACACCACAATTAAGTTGCACATGATGACAATCCTTTTCAGGAAGTGAAGTTGAACATTATGTTGAGACCTGCGTGTCCTTATAGTGGTAGTGAAGGTAAACATTATGTTGCGACCTGTTTGTCCTTATAGGGGTATTTTGTTACCTTGTGTTGAGTGAATGTGGTTAGGTTTGTTTTTGGACCATTAAGATGTCTTAGTTAATTGTGTGGTACCTTATACATATAGTTAAAGTTGAATGTGATTGAATACACGTTTGCCTCTTTCATGTCTCACATTTCACTAAAGATATGTGTATCTTTAGTAGTCTTTCATACGTATATGTAGTACCCTGGAGGTGTACTATATACACAGGCTGTTGGCACCTTACCTGGAGTTTACGGAGAAGTTCCAGAGGTCAACGCCCCTGCGGCCCTGTCTGTGACTAGGCCTGATGTTGGATCAGAGCCGCACGCAGTCCAACGTACGAACCACAGCCTGGCTGGTCAGGTACCGACTTAAGGTGCCTGTCCAGTGCCTGCTTGAAGACAGCCAGGGGTTTGTTGGTAATCCCCCTGATGTATGCTGGGAGGCAGTTGAACAGTCTTGGGCCCCTGACACTTATTGTGTTGTCTCTCAACGTGCTAGTGGCACCCCTGCTTTTCATTGGGAGGATGTTACACCGTAGGGAGTGACTCTCGTGTGCAAGTTTGGTACTAATCCCTCGAGAATTTTCCACGTGTATATAATAATGTATCTCTCCCGCCTGCGTTCTAGGGAGTACAGGTTTAAGAACTTCAAGCGTTCCCAGTAATTGAGGTGGTTTATTGCAGTTATGCGTGCCGTGAAGGTTCTCTGCACATTTTCTAGGTAAGCAATTTCACCTGCATTGAAAGGTGAAGTTAGTGTGCAGCAATATTCCAGCCTAGATAGAACAAGCGACCTGAAAAGTGTCAACATGGGCTTTGTATCCCAGGTTTTGAAGGTCTCATTATCCATCCTGTTATTTTTCTAGCAGATGGATTGCTACGGTGTTATGGTCCTTGAAGGTGAGATCCTTTGACATGATCACTCCCAGGTCTTTGACATTAGTTTTTCGCTCTATTGTGTGGTTGGAATTTGTTTTGTACTCCAATGAGATTTTAATTTCTTCACGTTTTCCATATCTGAGTAATTGAAATTTCTCATCATTGAAATTCATATTGTTTTCTGCAGCCCATTTAAAGATTTGGTTTATGTCTGCTTGGAGTCTTGCAGTGTCTTCAACGGTGGACACTGTCATACAGATTCGGGTGTCATCTGCAAAGGAAGACACGGCACTGTGGCTTATATCCCTGTCATGTCCGATATGAGGATGAGGAACAGGATGGGAGCAGTACTGTGCCTTGTGGAACAGAGCTTTTCACTGTAGCCGCCTCAGACTTTACTCTGTGACTACTACTCTTTGTGTTCTACTTGTTAGGAAATTATAGATCCATCTACCCACTTTTCCTGTTATTCCTTTATCACGCATTTTGTGTGCTATTACACCATGGTCACACTTGTCAAAGGCTTTTGCAAAGTCTGTGTATATAACATCTGCATTTTGTTTGTCTTCCAGAGCATCCAGAACCTTGTCGTAGTGGTCCAGTAGTTGAGACGACAGAACTGCTCAAACCCATGCTGCCCTGGGTGTGAATGATATCTGATGAGTGCTCTGCTTCTAGAACCCTTTCAAAGATTTTCAAGATAGGACGTTAGCGCTATTGGTCTTAGTTCCTTTATTGTTTACTGCCCTTTGTGGAGTGGGGCTATGTCTGTAGTTTTTGTAATGCTGGACGACCAGTGTCCACTCCCTCTCCATGGATGTTAAAGCAGGATAGGGGCTTTTGCAGTTCTTGATGAACACGGAGTTCCATGAGTCTGAGCCTGGAGCGGAGTGCATGGGCATTCATTTATTGCTTTTCGAAGTCATTTGGCATCAGGGTAATGTCAGATAGGCATGCGTTTGGCAAGTTCTGTGGCACTCTCATAAAAATTCATTTAGGTCTTCGACTTTCAGTCTGGTTAGCGGCTCGCTAAAACTGAGTCATACTGGGACTTTAGTAACTCACTCATTTCCTTGCTGTCATCTGTGTAAGACCCATCCCGTTTAAGTAGAGGCCCAATACTGGATGTTGTTCTCAACTGATTTGGCATAAGAAAAGAAATACTTTGGGTTTCTTTCAATTTCATTTATGGCTTTTAGTTCTTCCTGCATTTCTTGATTCCTGTAAGATTCCTTTAGTTTTAATTCGATGTTTGCTATTTCTCTGACCAGTGTCTCCCTACGTATTTCAGATATATTGGCCTCTTGTAGTCGTCTCGTTATTCTCTGCCTTCGCCTGTATAGGGAGCGCCTCTCTCTTTCTAGTTTACATCTTCTTCTTCTTTTCCTTAAGGGAATTTTCCTTGAGCAAACCTCAAGTGCCACAGAGTTAATTTGTTCTAGACATAGGTTAGGATCCGTGATGCTTAGGCTATCTTCCCAGTTTATATCATTTAGGACTTGGTTTACTTGGTCCTACCTTATGTTTTTGTTATTGAAGTTGAATTTGGAGAAGGCTCCCTCGCGACTGATCATATTTTGTCGATCTGGGGCTCCCCGCATACATTTCTGGACCTCTATTATGTTGTGATCTGAGTACAGTGGACCCCGAGTAATGTACACCCCGGAAATCGTACAATTATGTAAGTATAGTATTGTAAGTGCTTGTGGAAGTGTATTTTTGGGGGTCTGAAATAGACTAACCTACGTGACATTATTCCTTAAGGGAGTAAATTCGTTCGGTAATGGCACTTGAGCAGGCTTCTGAAATGAAGTTTTTACGTTACTCGGGGGTCCACTCTCCACTGTATATTGTTTTTGATATGATGACATTTCGTATCAGATCATCATAGTTGGTGAAGATGAGGTCCAGCGTATTCTTTAATCTTGTAGGCTCTACTATTTGCTGGTTTAAGGTGAACTTGGTGCAGAATTTAAAAGTTCGTGTGTGTGCGAGTTTTCATCTGATCTGCCTCCTGGTGTTATCTCTGCTACCACATTGTTTGCAATATTCCTCCATTTTAGGTGCCTTGAGGTGTATATACCTTTTTTGTTGGGAGGGATGTTGTATTGTATAGCATTATTGTTATTTTCATGTTCTGTGTGACATATCATCTCTGTAGTATGTATATTGCGTGATAAATAAAATATAAAAAAAAAAAATCCTTTTCAGTAACATTTCCATCCATCGTACTTTCACATTCCCGTGCCCAGTCGAAAACTTTTCTAAATTCCCCACACTGTGAACCGTACGATCACCTTCACTATTTTCTTATCGGTGTACTTGTACTTGCATTTCGCCAACACTGAGAACATTGGTAGTGGCCTGTCCCCCACGGACCATCTCTTGAATGACGTCCAAATGTTGTTTGCAAGTTGCGTTTAGGGCACTTGTTTGCAAAATGCTCCACACTAGTGCATACACGACAGGTCTTCTTGTTGGCCTGCATGTCACTAAGACTTGGGTACGAAACTGTAACATATTTACGTTGAAGGTATTGGATGACGTAAACACTATCTTAATCACACTTGTCCCATCTAATAAACCATACCAAATTTATTGTGTGGACGGTGGCCCTGGGAGATGTGTGTGTGGCCCCCTACCAGTTGCACTTGGGTGATTGGTGGCATAGGCCCGGACGGTAAACATTTGGGCATTGAGCTGCCTGTATACCCCAGAGATGTCACAAGTGTTATTCCCAAAAATCATCAGGGAAAATTTACAGGATTGCAGATGAAGAGTTGTATGGTGTTCGTCTCACTGGAGCAGTTCATATTCGTGAAGTTTGTTACCCAAGGGGGCTTTGGGGAAAGGCGATTGTGGAACAGTATCAAGCGATTTGGAAAATTTCAAGCGATTGTGGCGTATCAAACAGTAATGGAAGGGGAACGGCGGGTACACTGATAGACTTTTTAAACAACATCTGGCCTAAGGTGCGGAATGTGCCGTGCCCGGGGTGGCGGGGGTGATCGATGGGGACCCCCGGGTGTGCGGTATAAACAGGAGAGGGATGGGTACAAAAACAGAATGGTGGCTGGGGAAACTGTAGGTTGTGGAGTGATGATCTCCGACTGCGAGAGGTGGAACTTTTGGAAGTGGGACATAGTTCAATTATTCAACTAATTTTTAATGTTTGTATTATTCCCCCAAAGTGGATACCCCAAGTAATGAAAAACCGGGGCATGTGGGGACAGACAAAAATAGCCCGGGAGAGGAAAAGGACGAAAGGAGAAAAGAGAGGACCAAAAACCCCCAGTTAACTACGGCTTCTCAAAAAAATTTTGAAACTTTCAACCTAGCAAGTTTTAACAAAGTTCATGCTAGAGTAAAACTGGGTAAGAAAGACATTAATATCTTCAAAAAAAAGGAGATGGTATTTTTTTTTTTACGCCAATTATATTAATTTTTTCTTGGGGTTAATATACCTTTTAAAAATACTTTTGTTCTGTAAATGAAAAAAATTTTTCACACTTTCTTTTCAAACTTTTGGGGGTTCCCCGAATTTTTTCATTTAGTTACAAGGTATTGGTAGTTACAATGTAAATTGAGGCGGGAGCCACTGACAGCCCGGGTTGGGGCAGCAATCAGTAACTTAAAGCTATGTTAAAAATTTTATTTTCAACTTGGGAAAACCCACTAGGGGCAGGGGAAGGGGGACAAAGAAAATGGGTGAAGGGGGAGCCCAAGTGAAGAAAAATCAGGACTAAAAACATTACTTAATATTAGAGCAATTTATTGAGTTTATTCTAGTTAAAAATTTTTTAAATTACAATATGATGAAATTTTTCTGTTAAAATTATTAAATGATGATATTAATTGTTACAGGTGAGATTCTCAATGGAAAAATGGAATTGAGATTAAAATTT